>NW_023611193.1:0-123945 GCF_013339725.1 Rhipicephalus microplus | reverse complement strand
AGATTCTCGAACATAATAAGAAGGCTGCCCTTAAGTTTTTTTCTAGCTTTTTTTTACATTGCGGAAAGTGTAAGTGCACGCTGAAGTGGATGAATGTGTCGTGTCTTGTATACCGTCAAAGAGAAGAAGACGCGTTTAACGTTTGAGGCTTCGCATCGATATAGCGGAAGCGCATGCGTCAGTCAATTGTCGATTAACTTGCGTAAGGAACAAATCAAATGTGTTAACAGTGCTCTGCCAAGTAGACCCGCCCGCGTTCGGGATTGATATAGGTTCACATTTAGAGGCGAAACTTCTTATAACGGCACTCGTTCGTCCCTAGTAGCCGTTGTAGTTTGTAGCAAGTATAACATTCTGACCTTTAAAGGGGTGCCGGTGAGGGATTTTTTCTGTGCGTTGTATAACAATAAAAGTAGTGCTCAATGTACATGCCGATGGCTGCTAATAGGGAATGAGAGATATGAGCATTCGGATTTTAGTCAACGCACACGCTGCGATCCCCATTAGCAGCCATTGGCATGTACATTGAGCACTATCTGACAAGAAAGGGTTGCTACGTTATACTAGCTGGGTGTAACGTTTTTAGTTTTAGAAAAGTTTAGCGAGCGCTGAGCCGCACTGCCATGAATACAATGAACTTGTATGTACCATGAACTCGAGGTGCTTAAAGGTGGGAAGTAGATACGAAGCGCAAGCCCTAAGAGAGTAAAAGCCGAATCATTTCGTATTATCAGCCATTGGCATGTACATTCAGCACTACCTGACAGGAAAAGGTTGCTACGTTATACTCGCCGGGCGTAACCTCCTTGGTTTTAGAAAGGTTTACCTAGCGTTGAGCCGCAGTGCAATGAATACAGTGAACTAGTATATACTATGAACTCGAGTTGTTAAAGGTGGGAAGTAGACCCGAAGCGCAAGCCGTAAGAAAGTGTGCGTGTGCCACCTCTCGTTTAGTCCTTGGAATGTCAGCTTGATGGTGCTGCTTCCATATGGGTAATATATGATGAAAGGATGAGAGATGGTGGCACTTGGAGTGTTGAATAGATGGACGAACGGACACACAGACAGATGCTTGCATGGACGCATGAACGGACGCAGGGGTGGATTCATGGACGAACGCAGGGACGCACGCACGAACAGACGCACGCTCGGACGCACGCACGGGCGGGCGGATGGACGCATGAACGGTCACACAGATGGACGCATGCACGGACGGAAGCAAGAAAGAATGGACGGATGATTGCTTCGCCCCACTCTCCATCATTCACTCCGTGGATATGCTGCCAATTTTTTAGCATGGGCAAAACGCAAACCTGTTTTGCGCTTATAAATTTAATGGCTGAATAGATGCAAAAGTTTATTTAAAGTCCTGAGGTATGCCTTATTTTTTTCACCGTTGTACGCCTCTGCTTCTTGTTGGCGTCTGTGGTGTCTTCACTTTTTTTCCTGTATTCTCGTTTGCATGCCCTGTCTTTAGAGTGTAGGTCTGTAATTAGTCTGATTTTTCTACCACTCATATCATCACTGCTGTGAAAGCGGAAATACCTAAGCGATACTTCATCATGTGCGTCGATCACTGAGAGCACGTTTCAGAAACAAAAAAAAAGAGCTCCTATGCTGTGCAAGAGACTGAGGACCAAATAATAATTATATTTTTCATATGTCATTTCAACGGCAATACTTTCGTCAGCGAACGCGAGAGTCATAACTTGGGTGTCATTCGTTTTGTAGCTGACCTTCATAAGTAATAATACCGTTATCCCCTAATATTCTTTTTATATTTTTCTTATCATACTTCTCTTAATTGCGCTGAGGGACCTCATGGATCTTCAAAACATTTAGGACGCCTCGCTGTTGCGGTAAAAAAATAGTTGTGTTCATTTAAACGTGACATCAGGTAAAAGTAAACAGCGTGAACTGTAATGGTTAACATTGCGTTTTGATTCGGAAGACAAAATATTTACACTTCTTCCTTATGAATCCTGCCACATTAACCACAGAGGCACAAGGAATGGGGGCACAGCTATGCTAATCTCACATTCAAGGGACACGCAGTTAGTGTCAAAATCTCGCTATATTTCTCCTTTTTTCAATGAAACGCTTCCTTTTACATGTAGTTGTGAAGTGTTTTGTGTATGTTAGCAGGCTCATTCAAAAAGTGCCTGCTTGTTATTTTTCGCTTTCTTTATGCTGTCTGTTAGAACTTTAAAAAAAAACAATATAACACTTCATTTTATGTGGAGACCTTAACGTCAACATGTTAGCTAACAGCAGTTTTAAATTTCAACATGAATTGTTGTTAAATTCGCATTATTTTCAAAATGTTATAGCGCCTTCTGCGAGAATCGCTTCGCAATCAGCAATAATTCATTTTTCTTTTTTTTAACTAACTTTGCTCCTTTTCTTGTTAAGGCTAGTTGATGATGAGTTTTGTTCAAAATAAAACCTCTTTAACGCTATCGTATTCAAATTGTGTGTGGTATCACGTCGGGAATAACGAAGAGTAAATTACGAAAAAACAATAGAGCAGTAAAAAATTATGTAATAACTTTGAAGCCGAGTAACCCACTGACTGACAACTTTGTACAAAACGATGGGCAATAGCATAAAAGCGAGAGATTAGGTATGAATAAAATTAATCATTACGAGCTCAAATATAAATGTATCCGAGTGTTTTTAACTCGGTGCCGATAAAATAATCTGGTAATCTTATATGTGCTTCCAGAGTCGTTTTAGCTAATATTGCTAGGGCAATGGCTCGAAAATTCCGGAATGTAACACAAAGGTTGTCGAGTCTATTCAACAGCCAGCGCAAATATGTATACTGGTTATGTTAGACCAGTTTGCGGCAGCGTTGTTGCCACTGAAGTGCCAGTCCTGTATAACTGTGGGGAGGGACTCTTTTTGTAATACTTCAGCGTTAAAATGTACTTTTGTGAAGGACAAAAAGGAGGCCCTCATTTGCCATGGCACTGCAGTATTTATTGAAGTGAACTGTAGTGAGTTTTTCTTTCACTATTCTGACACGTGGAGGCAAAGGGGGCTTGTTATTGTAAAGGGAAATAACGTTATCAAGTATAGTATACATTAAAAGCAATTCACTTCAACATGACTGCGTATGCCCCCCTTCCCAATTGGATACGAGAGACTTGCAGTCACGCCATCACGTATGCGATGATGAGATGAAATCTCCCTGCTTGCGCCACGTTCTCTGCCTGCCTACTTCTCCGCAAACCATTTGTTAAATATCTAGGTGTATAAAAGAAACCACATAGCCTTACGTTCAATTCAGTTTGCCAAGCATTTGAAATCTTCCGAAACAGTAACAAAAAATATTTGATCCGTATTCACTGAAAGAAGTTTAGTTTAAACTGAGTATAACAGAACTAGAAATACAAATAGAACTAATATTTGATCAATTTCCATCTTTGATAGAAAATACACCGAAACACGTCTAAACATTTAAGGCTATAATGGTATTAGCTAAAAGTTCTAAATAAATGGCATTTGCGTGGCAAAGAGGTGCTAAGTCACGTGGAAACCTAATAAAATAAAACAACGGTGGGGGTATGACGCAACAAAAAGGATTGCTGGGGCAACAAAAAGCTTACAAGATATCGAAGGAAATGAGTTCAGGTGAGGTCAAAAAACGCATGTAGAGACCAGGACAGCGCGGTTGGACGGCCGTCTGAGCTTTATAAGCCTTAAAACTGGTTGAATGTGGCCGATGTCGTAAAAACGGTTTACGGCTGGTGATTCCGTCTCCAGGAAGACGCTGACACGTGGCCTAGATCATGACATAAAAGGAATACATACATGACGTGAATCATTCTGAGCATTACAGACACTTAAAGGTTTATTACTTACGTTGATTTTAAAGCAGTCGGAGCGTGGTTCCTTGGCTGTGGATGATGCACTCCACTTTTTTTTTTCATTAAAGTTCCTTCAATAAGCATTCATGAAATATATCCTGTTGAAGGTTTTTGAGGTTTGGTGCGCCGGTGATTTCAGAGCATTTAGAATGCTCTACGGGACGTATGGGAGCTTTGTCTGGTCAGCAGGTTTGTGGCCTTTTGCTGTAGCAAGTGCACAGCTTGATAAGCGTAAGTGTCATATTTACTAGCAGTCTGTAGCCACTCGACTATTGTTTGAATTTCTTCACATATAGTGGGAAAATGTAAGGGAACAGTGTGGTAATAATATGCTGTTTCATTTATTGGTCAGCGCTGTAGTGAAGGACGACGACGAAGTGTCTCTTCATAGAACGCTTCTGCTTTCGGCTCCGAGCATTGTTATCAAGTTTTTCGCTTTTTTACGGGAGACGCTGCTCCCTGCCCCAAGGCGACGGACGCGGAGTCATCCACTGGTCCGCCCAGCCAGAGGTCTGCTATGGCGAGCTCCTCGGTAAATCAGCGCGCCTGGCCCAGAACCAGTGAGTCCAACGGTGATAGTCACTGCATCATGGCTGTGGACGTGGAGCCTTCTGCGGCTCTGTCCGACCATAGACCACCTTTGGCAAGCTCGTCGCGGAAACGAAGCACCTGTTCGAGCACCAGCGAGGACACGGAACTGTACTCGGCCACTGGCGACGACTCGTCGGATGACGACTTCGAGACCGTGAGAAGCAGGAAGGCCAAAAGAAGAAGTATCAAGTCGTCTTCACCAGCAGGGACATTAACGTCTCAGTCAAAAGGAGAATGCTGGCCGCACACCATCCTCTTCATGCCCGAGGACTCCACCATCAGCCTTCGAGCAGTAAACAGGCAAGCTCTCTCTATGTACTTTGAGGGGGTAGCACCAAACGACATTAAGGATATCCGGGTGAACACGCGGAAGAATATTCTAGCTGTGGACACAATGACTGCCAGCGCCATAGACAAGCTTCGCAGAGTATCAGATTTGGGAGGCATCAAAGTTCGACCGGTTATTCCAATGGACGGTGCCTGCACGGCGGGAGTAATCTACGACATTGATTTGGCCATAGCAAATTCGGACCTCCCAACTCTCATAAAACCAGCGAACGAAGGAGTTCTCATCGCGAATGTACTTCGCCTCGGAAACACCCGATGTGTAAAGATAATGTTCAAAGGAGATTCCATTCCGTCGCATGTCAAAGTGGGACACTTCCGACATCCTGTTCGACCATTTGTCCCTAAACCACTCCAGTGCCATAACTGCATGAAAATTGGTCACATCAAGAGTGTATGTACAAACACCACAGTATGCCCCCGATGCGCTGAGCCGCACACTGCAGACGCATGTCGGGCAACAAGTCTGAAGTGCAGAAACTGTGATGGTCCGCATGATGCTGCATCCAAGGAATGCCCTCGGATTAAGAAGGAAATCGCCATTATCAAACAAATGGTTAGGGACAATTCAACCCACAGAGAGGCTGCTGAAAGGGTACGGCGGCGACGTAGTCGCCGACGGAGGCGTGTAGGACAGAGTGTTGCGCATAACCCATTTCCTCCGAGCACGAGTGAAGTAGTAAGCACGAAGCGAAATGAAGTGGAGAAGCTCACAGCTGCGGATGAGTGGCCTACGCTTCCGCGTACGCAGCCGGCAAAGGAGCCTCCTGCGAGGCCTCGCCGCCCTACACCTTCCACCGAGTCTACTTCCGTTGAGGATGTGTCAAGGGTCGATCGACAGATCATCCCGATGTTACGATCCCTCGTCGCTGTCATGGCAGACATACTAAGAAGCCTGGGAACTCCAACCGCTCGAAGCGGGTTACAGGTGTTGGACGCGCTGAGCCCAGTCCTCGCCTCCCTCGCGTAGAGTCATGGCAGGAGATCAACAATCGTTCCGCAAAGACGTCAGAGAAGCATCAGTCATCCAGTGGAACGCAAGAGGACTTAGATCACGGATTTCCGATTTTCGTCAGTACGTGTTTTCTAACCGTTTCCCAATCATCGTAATATGTGAACCGAAATTATCAAACCCGATCAGGCTATCCGGCTACGAATCAATCCCGTCCAAAACCCGAAACGAAAGCAGCAAGGTCATTGTGTATATTCGTCGGGAGCTTACCTACATCATTCAACCTGTGTCGCCTCATGATGAGAACCAATATATTTGCCTGACTGTGAAGCAGAAAACCCTCACCTTCACATTAATAGGTGTCTACTTATCTCCCTCAGCCCGTTTTGATTGCCAAAGACTGGATGACATTCTTTCGAGCGTCCCGGATCCGTGGATAATTATAGGGGACTTCAACGCCCACCACCCAATCTGGGGAAGTTCAAAAGTCAATACCACGGGCCGGAGGCTGGCTTCATTTGTATCGACTCATGAACTGTCTCTACTTAATGATGGGAGCCCTACATTTCTGCGAGGATTAACGTACAGCAGCTGTTTGGACTTGACGTTCGTGTCACGTCGCTTCGCCACAAGCGTTAAGTGGTTTTTAGACATCGAGACACATGGTAGCGATCACATCCCCAGTTATCTCACCATCGAAGGCTTTGCTAGCAACCACCCGCCGAAAACCGTACGGAGGATCGATCTTTCAGCATTCACAACCAACATTGAACACGCTTGTGAAAAAGGCTTAACCTCTGGCATTGAGCAAGCGATCAAACAAGCAGCGCAGAGTGCGATGCGCACGCTGGCATATTCTTCAAGGCCCTCAGAAACGGACATGGAGTTAGAGCGACTCCGTGCGATTCGTCGGCGTGCGGAGCGTAGATATCGACGCACAAAATCCATTCAAGATCTACGGATGGCCAGGCGCATGCAAAAGAAGATCCAGCGTCGTATAGACAAACTGGAGTTTCAACGGTGGGCGAAATTTTGCGCGAGTCTAGACCCTCGCAAACCGCTTTCTCAAATATGGCGAACCGTGCGAGGCCTACGCATATTTCCCCAACAACGTTTTCCGTTTAAAGCCTTGGCCCTTTTCCAAAATAGAAGGGATATCGAGGTAGCGGAAGACTTTTGTAGGAAGATTGCGGGCCCGCCAAATTGCACAGAAGCCCTTACTGCTGATTACACGCCACATTCACTGGACCCGCACCTGGACCTGCCTTTTTCAATGGAAGAACTGAATGTGGCTCTTGCTTCATGCAATCGATCGTCATCGCCTGGGCCGGATGGCATATCATACCGCCTATTATGCAATCTCGGTGATCGAGCACGAAGTGCTTTGCTGGAAGTATTCAATGAGTCTTGGAGAGATGGAACGGTCCCCAGAGAGTGGAAAACAAGCCGGTTGGTTGCACTTCTCAAACCTGGAAAATCGCCTCTAGAGCTGACATCATACCGCCCAATAGCGCTGGCTAGTTGCGTAGGGAAGCTGATGGAGCGAATGATCCTTGCCAGACTCGAGTGGTTCCTAGAACGCCATAGAATATATCCAGACGCCATGGCCGGTTTTCGTCGTCTTCGGAGCTCCATTGACAATGTCATTGACCTGGTGACCTACGTACAACACCAGAAAATGAGCAGACGGTTATCTGTCGCACTATTTTTAGATGTCAAAGGAGCATATGACAATGTTTCTCACGAAGCCATACTTGACGCCCTCGAGTCAGTTGGTTTGGGTGGGCGAGTGTACCGCTGGATCCAATGCTACCTACATATGAGATCATTGTTTATGCAAACTGATGATGGGCCGACTTCTGAACATTATACACACCGTGGTGTTCCTCAAGGTGGTGTATTGAGCCCCACACTGTTCAACCTGGTTCTGATCGGTCTCGTTGAACGCATACCAGATTCCGTGCAGATATCTCTCTATGCAGATGATATTTGTGCCTGGACATCAGGTGTAACACGTCCTCAGGTACGTGCGAGACTCCAGAAAGCAGCGAATTCAATATCGGCGTACCTTAGAGAACAAGGCCTCGAGATTTCTCCTGAGAAATCGGCGCTGGTCGCGTTCACGCGGAAGGCAATGACGTCATATCCCATCGCCATCGATGGACACAGTGTCTGCTACGCCAGGACCCACAGGTTTTTGGGGGTCACGATCGATCGAAATCTCTGCTGGAGTCCCCATGTGGCCACTCTAAAGAAGCGCCTAACGGCCATCGCACAACTTTTCAAGTTCCTCGGAGGCAAAACGTGGGGCACATCAGTGCACGCGATGTTGCATTTGTACAAAACGCTGTTTCTGGGGTACCTGCGGTATAGCTTGCCGGTTCTGACGAACGCTTGCAAAAGCAATATACGCACAATAGAAAACGCCCAGGGCCAGGCACTCAGAGTTTGTCTTGGATTACCACGCTGTACATCAACAGCGGAAACCATCGCAATCGCCAAAGATCATCCGGCCACAGTGCACATTACTTTGGAGGTGCTTAGAGCTCATATTAGACACCTTGCTCGCGCCCCTGCCCACCACCTAGCTTCGCTTCCAGAAGATCGACCGAGTGCCTCCTTCTGTAAGAGAGTATTGACTTTCCGTGAGTGCCTTCCAACAGTCTACACGCCTCCGGAACGGATACTAACACCTCCTTGGTGCTTGGACCGACCAAAACTGCGCTTGACAGTGCCGGGGATTCGCAAGAAGGCGGAGCTCTCGGCGCCAGCTTTAAAGCAGATGATTCTACTCATGCTACACGAAGAATACAAAGATCATGTCAAACTTTACACGGATGGCTCGACAACTGTTGGAGGATCTGCAGGAGCTGTGATCTTCCCAGCAAGAGCCGAAACCATCCAGTTCAGAACGTCACACAAGACGACATCGACAGCCGTGGAGCTCGCGGCACTCCGCAGCGCACTCCGCAGGATTGACCAAGAGACACCACAAAAATGGAGCATTTTTACTGATTCGAAACCAGCTCTCCAATGTCTACAAAATGCTCTACGTCGTGGACCTCAAGACCAATTGGCGCTCGAAATACGACAACTGTACCATCACCTAAAGACGAAGGACATGACATATCTTTTCAGTGGTTACCAGGCCATTGCGGCATCATCGGTAACGAACATGCCGACAATGCAGCTAAGAATGCTCACGAAAATGGAGTGATGGAACCTATTCCACTATCAAGAAGCGACGCAGCAGCAAAGATTAATACGCTTGCGCAGGATGTCGCAAGGTCTATGCGGAATACGCCCGGTTTTCTCCACACCCGTCTTCACCGCCTGGACCCATACCTACGACTTACTATTCCATCTGGCCTACCCCGATCCGAGACGACCCTTCTCTGCCGTATGTGGCTTGGGGTGTCTTTCACGAACGCTTTTACCTGCCGCATCGGAATGAGAGACAGCGCTACATGCGACCATTGCGACAATGACGAAACAATTGAACATATTTTATGTCAGTGCCCCCAGTACAGCTCTCAGCGACAGTCCCTCTCAGCAGTGTTTGCTCGCCTCGACGACCAGCCATTTTCTGAACAGTCAATCTTGGAATGTCGGAAAGATCGAGCTTCACGCCAGAAAGCAACGAAGGCGCTGATGAAGTTTCTGCGAGCGACCCGCCTCGTTGAACGATTGTGACACTACTGTGTGCGAGTGTGTGTGTGTGTGTTTGTGCTTCTCTTCCTCCCTTTCCCCCTTTTTTTTTCTCCCCTTACCCCTTCCCCAGTGCAGGGTAGCAAACCGGATATGTTTTCTGGTTAACCTCCCTGCCTTTCCGCATTAAATTTTTCTCTCTCTCTCTCTCTCCCGCTGTAGTGAAATAATGTAAAGTGACAAAGAGAAACATCGAAAAACGAATGCCTCCACGTGTCCGTAATTCTAATTACAAGAGAAGAGCAAATGCATAAGCTCGCACGCGCAACGCCCACGCACGCACACACAAACAAATAAGCGAGCTTTTATTCTCCAGACAAAATGTTATACTTGAGAAAGTTATGAGTCATAATGACGTCCTAATCTCGATAAATTTAAATTACGAGAATGTTTTTTTGAAGACTGACCTTTCCTAGATGCCCTTTAAGCATGAGCGGAAAGTAATCAACCGGACTTTACTTTCGCCCCCCCCCTTTTTCACAATTCTCATTGAAACGTGTACAGAAAATCACGTGTGCGTGCCAAGCACGCAACTTGAACGGTTGTAAATGACTTATATAATTGATACGGTCGTAATGACGTTATATGGTTCATTATCTCGTTTCATATATCAAGCCTCGGACATGTGTTTAAACGTCAGACGCGCAAAAGAAACTTCGACATGCCATTTGGCGGAGCGGGCCGTGCTGTGGGGATACACATGCCCCATTGTCCCGAAACTAACCTTAAAGAGTCTTCGACCCCCTCTTCAATCGGCGCGCCAACTGGGCGCAACACTAGTTTCGGGTCTAGCAACCTGCTCTTACCTGTTCATTTCTTTTCTCTTTTCATCAAGACGTCGTTTTTTTTAAGTAAATGTATTTAAAGAATGTGGTGCCAATTGCGTGGCACTGGTTGAGCCAGGGCCAAGCACAGGTACATGAATATAGGTAAACAGAGCACCACACTTACGCACTGAGTCAAAGTTTTTCAATACAGAACTGTGTCCACACCACAGATAATTTGTCAAAACACAATTAATCACGCAAACTGAAGTGTCAAATGTCAAAGGTGATCATGTCTCTTAAACGCTGTACGGTTTTCACAAAGATTCTCACAAAGATATTGTAGCGAAACACAACAATATTGTTCTCAGACATACTGGTTAACAATCACGCTAGTACATTTTTTTTATTCAGTACTTTTGTTATAACTAGAGGTCGAAGTAGCACGGGCCTCGCGCTTTTCTCAATTTCTCAATTGCTTTTGAAGACATTCATTTATGTTTGTGGACCTATTTGGTTGAACAGTACGCTACGCAGTGGTAGGCTTGTGATATCAAATCATTGTGTGTGGCGGAGTGAAACGGTGTGGAAGTTCCCCCGTGTGAGCCACTCGTATTAGTGTACTTCTTGCGACCTGGGCCACTGTTGTTGCGGCGGGAGCCAGCCTGGTCATTTCCCTCCGAACGGCAGAAATCGTCAAATGTTGATTGATTGATTGATATGTGGGGTTTAACGTCCCAAAACCACTATATGATTATGAGAGACGCCGTAGTGGAGGGCTCCGGAAAAAATCGTCAAATGTTGGCGCTTGCGGACGTGAGTGGGCGTCAGGTGAAGTTTAAAAACTGCGAAAGAAGTGCTCTCGGCAAGAACACTGACATGTGACTAGAATCCGCCATTTTTTTTGCAGAGATTATTACAACCAGTAGCCAGGAGCCCATTGGTTCGTAGTGGACTTCCCAATCATGCGCTACAGATATGACCACGCGTTAACTGCACTTAGGCCTCACCACACATTTATTACCTCATCCAATCTATATTGAACAATATTTATTGATCACGCTATCTTATTTATTCTGCTACAATGGTGTTCTTATGTTTTTATTTGCTCTCATATTCCCATTTTTTTTCGATCAAATAGTCAAACGTCGTAAGTTTCCATGCACAATTCGCAGGATTGTTTATGTGTGTTAGAATATTATCTAGACCTTGCAAGTGCATGTTTGCGCTTCGGATAAATCTAGCGTGTGTTTTTTTCTTCTTTTCACCTGTAGTGTCATGCCATATTTTGGGATAAAACTCTAGATGTAGCGACTTTACTTGGGTAAACCTAAGTATACGGTAATATGCTAATTTATTATTTTATGCGGCTTTTTGAAGTTAATATACGATTTTACTATGATATATGCAGTGTCCCAATGCTAATGTCAATTTGTGTGTTCACAATATTGGGTAAATCATGCGTTCATTTCAAATGTGCTCACTTCATGCTCTTTTTGGTGAATTTCGTGAATTCACTGGGTAAATTTCGTGACTATTAATGGGCGTGAATATTTTTTAAACCACTAGTATCCACTATTTAGAAAACATATATTATTGTAAACTTGCGTCGAAATTTTTAGCACTCACAAATTTTGCAGACTGCGTTGGCTTCTATTACAAACTCGTTAACACATATACGCATATGCATACATGCATACATACGCATACATATTGCCACGTTCCATTTCTCAAGTTTTGTTATCGCCCCAAAACACTACACAATTCTCAGCACAAAACGCGCGTGCAGTTTTCGAGAAGCTTCCGGACTTTTGCAGATTAGTTCGATAAGATCACGCCCACTCTGCGAACTGTACAGATTATTCTGGAATCTATGCCACCGCCAGCGATATCGCTAGAACATTCGATGGCAAGAGTATAAATGCCGACGGGCTTCGCTGCTTGTCAGTAGTTGAACGACGGCCGACGCTCCGTTCACCGCTATCAGTCCAAGACTGCTACTGTAATGAGACTTTCCGTTTACCGGGCACAGGTTCGCCCAAATAAACAGTTAAATTTCAACGCAAATTTTCCTGTCTTCGGCCACGTCACGACCCCGTGACATATACACATACATGTTGCCGAAAGGCATGGGATGGAAGACATCCTTCGTGACCTTCGAGGGAGTGTTTATGGTTCTTGACTGTTGATCTGAAATAGGGGTGTTTAAACTTTGGCGTTGAGGTCGCATTTCAGTGGAGAAGAAATACTAGAGGCGCGCCGATGGGCGATGTTATCCAGGGTGTTTCATACGCCATATTGAGTCACTGTGTAACGCTAAACACAATAGAAAAACCAACAAACCATCAACAGACAGCCCATCGAAACGGTTCTGCTCAAATTTGGTGGCCGATTGCAACTGGAGTGTTTACAGATAGTTGGTAAAGCAGTCTAAGACAGTTGGTAGGTACTTATATATTTTTGATAGGGGCTATTAACAATCGTCTCTACATAGTCAACTAATGCTTACTAACAGTTTTGTAAGGGTTACAGTACCACCTCTTCAAAATATGGGTCTGGAAGTATAAGAATCAGTTATTCTTTCTTTTGGCGTCTTCATGAGCTACTGTCACAAGGGTGCTTTCTTCACCATTGAGGAACTCGTTAGCAAGTATAAAACATTATCTAGATAAATTGTTTGTATTTAAATATTTTATGACGAGTTATTCGTACTTAAATTTGTTATGTTAATTTATTCCAGCTTATTCGAGTAATACAAAAACAAATTCTGAAAAACATTCACCTACTCAGCCAATACCCTGCATGGGGTATAGGTCGTGATATAAGGAAAAAAGAAAAAGAAACGCAGTGGGTGCAGGATGTAGCACGTGTTGTTCGCCCCCAGAACAAGAGCCAACTAACGAGAGTGACTCAGACGATGCTCACTACAGCTACCTCGTATGGCCTCCCAAGGTACTCCTTGTTTGCGCTCTCATAATGATAATGGCGGGCGTCTTCCTCTTGATCGTACTGCTTCTGGTATTTCCGATAAGACCGAGACTAGCACCCGAAGGGACCGGCCTGGAACCCGGGCCCTTTTGCTGCCCTACTGAGGGCCACTGTATTGCTGCTGTCTTAAACGACTCGGTATACCCTTGCGACGACCTCTGCCCTTACATCTACAACGCTGCAGTAACCACCGGTAAATATAATTTCGCACCACTGTCGAAAAGCCTTGAAGCGATGATCACCACCGCTGCAACGCCGAGAAGGTCTTCCTCCGCCAACTCGTTGTCGAAAAGTCGAGCTGGTACGTTCCTCCAGAAGCTCTACGCAACCTGCTTGCTTGCTACGGCAACGAAGACACGAGACTAGGACGGTCCGGAAATCTCGGGCCTTTTATCACAGATGACAGCATCCCTCTGGTACATCTGCAATCAGCTGATGAGCCATTTGAACGGCACTAATCAGCTCATGTATCTGTTCATTACGAATTTGAGGTACCACATCCATCGGTTGTGGAAATCAACTGCACCAGCTGGGACGCGACGTTCTTTCTCCGACAAGACGCTTTAGACTGGGACTCCAAGGTGCACCTTGTGTGCGAAGAATGCGTTGTCGCGTTCTTGCTGGCTTGCCGTCAACATGTCAACGCTAGTGGTGTAGCTGACAACGACATTCAGTACGTGATCAATTGAACAAGGGTAACATTCAGCAATGTTAGCGCCTTTTTCACGCACGTTGACAGGCTTTACTTGGAGAGAAAGATCACGGAACTCTTTTTGATGGCCAATATGTCACTGATGACCCACCGAAGACTTCATCAAAACTATCGAAGTGTTGCCTTGGCTTGGCTCAGGCATATACGTCATAGACGAGTTATTAGCGTTTTTAGAAACTCTCTCTTTTCGACACAAACTGACAAAAAGGCAGAACTGGGCAGTGGTACCAGTGTAGCTCGTCGTGCACACGGTTCGACGAGCATATGTGGACCTTACCCTGAGATTTGTCAAAGAAATTTGCTGCCTTCAGTTTACCACTGAGCGGAAACATCTCCTGAGCACCCCGTACTGGGAGCTGTACAGAATGGCGGAGAAAGCATCTGTAATTACTGACATTTATAGGAGTGTTGTGAAGGCAGTGACCCTCGACGCCTCCAGGCATGTTGTTTAGAGTGAAGATAAAGAAGTGCGTATGCGGCTGAGTAAGATGATGGACAACGTTGCTCTTGCCACTGTTATCATGATCACTGAAAAAGTAGTCCAGATACCGTAAAACACAACCGGAAACCTCGCGCTAGGTCTTATAGCCGCCAGATCGTCTGAGCTCGAGTTTTGGAAGGACCGCATGGTACTGGTTCGCCCTCCTGGCTCGCTGAGGACAAACCTGTTTGTTCTTTATGCGAAGCGTGCACTGTACCTTGAGGCGCCAGCGTCATTTTATAGGTGAGAAATGAGAACCTGTGAGGAAAGGATACGTTATAACGCGGCTATTTAATGCTTCTTTTTTTTATTTTGAGCAGCTGCGCTAGAAACCTGGCTTGCAGAAGTAATTGTTATAATCACATGTAGTGCCACATTCTTTTTCTTGTGAAGAAGGCTGGCTACAGCGGTGGCCGTTGAGGTTTTCTTAAACATTCAAATATACTAAGTTCGAGCATATTTGACCGCG
This sequence comes from Rhipicephalus microplus, assembly GCF_013339725.1. NCBI lineage: Eukaryota > Metazoa > Arthropoda > Arachnida > Ixodida > Ixodidae > Rhipicephalus > Rhipicephalus microplus. Next base: position 109,063 of record NW_023611193.1, on the reverse strand, counting down.
AGACCAAAGTAACAAGTGATACCAGGGAAAAGACCAAATCGTATGGCGTAACTAGAACCGACTCGTTTCTTATCAACGAAAACAATTTTATAGGATGGTAAAGTTCATTTTGAAGTTCCACATTAAAAAAGCAGTTTGTACAAAGTAGTTGTAGATGTTCTCATTTATGTACACAGTGTTTCGAGTGGTATATAGCATATTTTCTACCCTGCGTCTGTAACGATACGTTCTTTATACACGCCTTACGTGCTCTGGTTCCCAAGTTTTTTCGCTCCCTTTGCTGCTCCGTACTCGTCTCCGAGGAATGAAGCCCACTCAACATGACCGTGTTGGGCATTCGCATAGCGGAGATCCTCTGGCGTGTCGTACTACTCAAAAAAATGGTCCAGCGAAGCACGTGTCAAAGTAGATTCTCTTCGGCGCTCTTTCGACAACTCTGCGAGCCAGGGGGTCGCAGTCATCTGGTGGGCATAGACGAGCACTCGGTCGCCATCCACCTGGCTGCCGAAACGATAGCTCGGCGGAGCGTATCGAAGGCGACGTTGGTGCAGGACCAGCACACGGTGCTCCAAGTTGCAAAAGGTGGTCGCTACGGTTCACCGGAAGCTTCATTTCGGTGGCTCTCACACGCGCAGTTCTTTATGGAAGAGGTACAGGGCCGTTGCCCACGCAGGAATATCAAACGGTTGGACGCGAAGTGCTTCAACTTGCCTGCGGCATACGTGCCCAAGTTCGAAAGTGCTTTCAAGCGTGCGCGCAAGGAGAGCAGGCTAAGGGCATGCGTCTGACTGTGAACAATGCGAGCTTGCTCCGAAAAGGACTCAAAAACTTATTTTGAACCTCCTTAGCTTGCTCCATAATTTGCTCCAAAATTGACAACGGAAATTCCAGCGGATTTCAGTGCACCTTTGTTTTAGACCTTTCCCTCAATTTTTCATTATTTTTGCATCTTTCTTTCTTCTTGTATTTCAATGCTTAGAGGAGGAAAGGTACACTATGGCAACGGCCATCAACGCAAACTGCAAGCCACGTGTGAGCAAAATGGCGTCTAAGGGCCGTTCGTACTACGATGCAGCGTGAGAAACAATGAGCAAATCTTGAAACTTTTGTTGGTGCCACACGGAGTGAAAAACGATGCCATTGGGCGTCTCTTAACGGTACTCGTTTACCAAGAAACTGGCTATTTGCTTTGTCAGCTTTAGTCCTCACGCGAGTGCACAGCTTTATTAATTTCCCGCAAGAGTATAGAGATTATCGCAAAAAGGAAACAAGGTGGAAAGGACTACAAGATCAATTGCACTTCGCACAGTAGAACTGCATACAAATATAAAAAAATGATTACATGGTAGACCTAGAAGACAAGTACAATATATTAATTTAGATGTGAGGTAACGTTGCATATGTGCTTCTTCTCACTGTTCATTTATATATGTCAGCAATATCCGGGGAAATTTGACACCAGGGTTGGAATACTGCGGCAATCATTTTACATGTTTCCAAAATTCTTCAAAATCTCTAACGACGTCTACATTCACAGAAAAGTTAATTGCTACTGTTTATCGCGATGTTTTTGCTTTTACCGATATAGAAACGTCAAGGACCAGGCATTGTCTGTCAAGAGAGAGTACAGTCACGGGTCTACTCTAGTGGTTATGCAGTGAGCACAATGACAAAGCTTGCGCAGTGTTGCACGTTTTTAGGTGCGTAAACACTAGTCACTATTGCAAGTGTTATCAGACGGCGTAGTGTCCAAGGAGACGCTGCTTAGTTTCAGACAGCGTGCATGCTTATATTAGTCGCGCTTTGTGCCATGGTTCATGCTCTTCAATGTTTCGCTCAGAGCCAACTTCTCGAAACAAAGGCGACACTGAGGTGTCACCATAGGATGCAACCTGAAGTAATTAGTACTCGTTTGGACGGCGGAAGCTTCAATGGTGCACTTGAGGGCAAGATTACGGAAAGGCAGTTCGCGCCTGTCCCTTAGCTGCTGCCAGACTGCTTCTAGGACGCGTTTAGTGTGTAGGCTATACAAAATATATGAAGAGCAGCTCTTTGCACAGCGGTCAACAAGTTCTTATCACAGGAACAATTTTGTGACGTCTCAGGAAGAGCCCTGGAGCTGCAGTAGCAGTGTACTTAAGGTCCGAAGACGCTCGCAAGCAAGGGCAAAATGAAAGAGAGAGAAAATGCTGGAAAGACGATCGTCTTAAGAGGTCAGGTTTCAATAGGTGAGTTTGCGAAATTTTTCAAGTGATAGCGTTAAGGGTCTCGTTTCGAATGTAATGGTGTCCGCATCAGCATCATTAGTTTTGAGTGAAAAATCAGTGTTGTTCGGGAGCAATAAATCCCAAACATTTCATGAACGTCTGCGCGTTTGATGAACTGGTGATGCCAATTCGGTGGTCACTGCAGGGCTTCACAAAAATCATTTATCTATAGCCGCACTACCCGAATCGGTTCCGTCAAAACTCCATGCAGGTGTTATGCAGTGTGGGGAGTCCCGTTAACACGCTCGAGTTGCGTGGCAGGAGAGTGTACATAGGCGCCAGCCACCACGTTATCTCAATTGCACAAGGAACGAGTGGCTGTGTAGAAGCTCACTCAATAAACATCACTCAGGATGAGGATTATCAGCAGCCGCATCGGTAAAGTTTGCGAATAATTAAGTGCACGTAATGCGCCTCAGGCGCATACTGAGTGTTTCGCCATTTCAAAAAACGATGAAATTTGCCGTACGGCTCCCGTTATAGTAATTGTGCTTCCAGTAAATGTTCTAGGGCAGTATAAAATTAACAAATGTTCCTTTGCTCGTAACAAGTTTCAGGGGGTTTTCCTTGAAATGAAGCTCATCTAGCTAGTGAGAAGACAATGCAGACAGGGCCGGACCACGCTATAGCATTCGACTCTTGATTTTCTTTCTTTCCTTCTTTCTTTCTTTCTCTTTTTTTATCCTTTCACCCGAGACAGTAAGTGAAGCACAACAAGCAATTATCTATGTTTCCTTTATACCGATCAATTTCTTTTTCCACTTCATGCAAAGAGAGAAGAATTACAAAAGGATATCGAATTTGAGCATTCACTAACAACCAATGCGGTGCACAATAAAAAGAAATAATAATAGCGAAAGCACATGTCTAATGTCAGTGATGCTAATACTGGTGAAAAAGAGGAGGTCATATGGAAGCAACAAATATCCGGTAGCAATTTAGGTGGAATTCGTTAGAGTAAATTTCCGGATAGTGGTAGCCTTAGTTACATGTGGGCAAAAGAGTTCCATCCTCTCAAATATTTATGAGACCACATTCACCAATTTTCAACGCACTACAGTACTTTGAAGTCAGCATTCGATTTTGAATGCTCCGACGCAAGCACACACCCATGCCAAGCTTGGTTAAGCTAGAGTAGCCGTAGCAACACTTCCACTAATCTGGGGAGTAAAGCACGTTTCCCTTTAGACAAGCGTCCATACGTTCCGACTGTCCTTGTGTTGACTTAATCAAAAGCAAATACTCGTGAGAAGAGAACGAAGAACAGTGCTGTAACAGGTAGCTTGAGAAATACACCGTACAAACGAAATTAGACGAATGCGAGAACACGGAACCTAGTTGACAAAGTGAAAACGTCAAATTTCGTTTGGTCACCTCGCCTTTGAAAAATATGTTTGTAATTCAATCATGCATTACTGTTCACTCAAATTCATAGAAGACACCAGACTAGATTATACCGCTGTTTACCTATCAAAAATACGTGTCAGTTCAATAAGCAGAGAAATGCCAAATTTTGAAAGTGTGATGCAACAGAACACGGCGCTTGGCACATGCTAAAATTTTCCATGAGACTGAGACATCCCTGCGTGCGTGCATTAGTCAGAAGTGGGACAAACAGAACCGTTCACATTTAATTGCTAATGCATGAAGTCAAGGGCTGGGTTCCGAGCTGCAATCAATAAGCCGATCAATCAATCATACAATTATTCAACCAAGTAAACAATCTATAATAATATTTGAAATTTAAATACTACACTGATTGCGCAATTGAGGAAGCGATAACCTTTGCGAATCAGATTCCTTAACTGGTTGTTCGATCGCCCAGTAAGGTTACTGTTATCGATCAAGAACTATGTACAGTCAAATTCAAAGTTTTCTGTCCATGACACGCAAGAAAATGCTGAATATTCCCATTGCCTTGGCAGGCAGTCGTGAATATAAGATTTACAGCTTGCTTAAAAACGTTATAAAATCATTTACGCCTGTATTCAGCATAACCAGACATTAATGTACAGCTAGGTATCGAAACGTAGAAGCTAAATAATCTGTTCGTGTTTTATATCATATGGGAGGTGGGTGACTAGAAGAGTGGGAATAATGTCCTTTTCACAGCTGCAGCAGTTATTCGAGGCAACCGTTCATACCAACACATCCGTATATTGATAAACTTCGAAGTCGTCACACGCCTTCTCTGTTATGATTAACAAATTAGTAGGCCTTTTGCATATTTGCAAGAGCGGTTGCAGCACTGGCCAGTCTGGCTCCGAGCTCGAGCAGCCAGCGAGCCTCATCTTCTTCGTCGGGCGCACACGCGCATTCGCACTATGGTTTGTGGCAGCCTACAGGTAGCAATATTTTACGAGGCCGGTGTGGTTCTGCAACAATAGATCCAGCTCTTCGTCAAACTAAAGAAGAAAATATTCTCAGCAATGGAGACAGAAAAATGATCGCACAGGAACATAACAGAAAATCCTGCACCTGTGATTAGCAAACTGGACGCCCAATAAATTGAACGGAACATGCATTAAAAAAGTGTTTGTGCTCTGGACTAAGTTTCGCCTCACAGCTTGCAGGGGAAATCAGCCCGGCTTCAAAAGAGCAACTGTAGATTTTCTGGGCGCAGGTGTGACAGTTCCGAAGACATGTCTGTGTCATGCAGAAAGTTACGGGGACTGTTGTGGTCACTAGGTCTCAACAGACCTTTTTAAAAATATTAAAGCTAGTTTTTTTCTTACGCGTTATAAATTCACTATGATTATGAACAACTAACTGCGGCTAATCAGTGCCAATAGCCTTCTCTAGCACGGACCACTTACGCTCTGACGTGGACAATGTAGATTTAGCTCTATTGATATAAACTCGCATAGTATAGATACCCGACAACGTTGAACTAGGACCACGTCTCCGATTGAAGCACGACAGGTGCCGCCATTACATGGGCAGATAAGAAGCACAGGGAAACACACTTGTGAAATATGAAAAGAATTCATTTGACATACCAGCCAGATTACTGTGGTTTGTAATTCTTTGTGTTGTGTTTAAGGACGTCTTGGGATTTGCCCATATTTTTATTTTGTTTGACGGTATGCATTACAATAAGTCGCGTTCTGGTACACCCGCGGCTACCTGAATTGATACCATTCTTTTTGAACGCTTAGCATGATTTAGTGAAAACTCGGAAGAGTGACATTAGGTGTACGTTGTCTTTTGTTATAGTCAATTTTTTCTCGCGTTAGAAAACCTCAGAATATTGCTTTAAGTATGGTTAACTTGCTCCTAATTTGAAAATTAATTTTATGACTTAAAAAGCATTTCAATTCTTAGAAGCCCTGTCAATTAAATATGTAAAACCAATGTGGAGCATTGTACGCACTACGAAAATTAGGGGTTTGCTAAACTTTGATGACAAACATGCGTTTTAATCATAGTGTGAGTTGCCTTACTGACAAATTCTTGACAGAATAACGTGTCACATCCATGCTCCCGAATGCATTCCACGCCAATAGGTGCAGCAAATGAGTTCTTTCTGGAAGAAACTTGAAATTTATTTGTCCTGTGCTAAATTGCTTCGCTGGTCATACGCCATTACAGAGGGGTGTGGCTCAGTGTCTTGTCAGTTTAATCATTCTAAATACTGCGTAGTTGTAAAAGATGAAAGGAGGTGAAAATGTAAAAATATATAATCGTAAGTACTGAAAACATTTTCTATTTTCCTTTTTGGTGCAACGCTTTTTTTTTCTGTTTCCTTATTTACCAACCAACAGAGTTGGGGCAACGGTAAAAGTCCCTTAATAAGGTGAATACACACAACAATACAATTTTAATGAACTCGAGCGCATCGAGTACGCTAGTAAGTCTCGTTTCGCTATAGCGTTTTAACAAACTCGAACTCATCGACTTCTGACCTGCATTGAGAATCTGCTTCGGTTCTCAGCGCATGCCTCAACCATGTCGTGAGGAAACGAACAAATGCGCGTGACATAATAAAATATATTATTCCAAAGTCCGGTATGTGTGATTCCCCTGGCTCGTGGCCTATCCCCCTGAATGAATAGGTGCCAATAGTCCAAGGAGCATCATCATCATCATCATCATCATCATTTACTTGAATGCCTATTGCAAGCAACAGTTGTCAAGTGACCATTACGGCATAATTATTTCTTTTGCAAACCAGCCAAGGCCCACTACTCTTTCACCGGGCTACATGCGAGACTAATCAGCTGTTCACTTAGTTGTTGTTTCCGCTGCGAATCATAATTGCTAATGCTTGGGCATTTCGTAATTGCTGGGTCTTTTAAAATATCCGTTCATTGCTCAATGGGCATTTTTGACGCCTAACGTGATTCTATGCTTCTTGCAAGCAATATATGATGCGTTAAGAAGAATCCTTTCACGGCATCACAGTCATATGGTACTTTTTTTTTTCGAAAAAAGTTGAAAACTATTGCGATTCTGCGATAAAACATGTGTTTGCTACAGAGATCGCTTGCGTTATTATTAGAGATTTATTAGCTGCTGGTGAGGATCAGATAGAAATAGACCTGCTGAAAGATGGCGAAGAAATTGTGTCTTGCTGGTACTTACCTACGCAGCAGAAACCTAGAGGCTGACAAAGAATGTTCAGCCTGAATTCCGGACGATGCAGCGAGCAATGGAAAGGAAAATTATACGTGTACTTCTAAATTTGAAATTGTACCACACAGACCCAATAAAGGAAGAGTTTACAGGCACCGGCCACGGTGGTGGTTGCAATGCTCGGCTGCTGACCCGAAGGTATTGGGTTCCAATTCCGGCCGTGGCGGACACAAATACAATGTGTGAGTGTGTTTGCGTGTTTGCTTGTGTGTGTTTCTCTTTATGTGTTTGCATACCCTGGTCGGTAAATCTTCCGGACGCGCTTATACCTTAAATCCTCGTTGATCAAAGGCATACCTGTCAGTAAGGTCGCCAACTCTTTTGCTATTTTATTCAATTTATGGTTGTGCTGTTCATAGATAAACAATTGAATTGAATGAGAAACGAAAATATATAAAGGCTACAGCAATTAGGGGATGTAAACAAAATCGTTTCGTAGATACGCAAAAAAACCTTCTGGATGCTTCCAGAAATCCTAGAGGAGCAAAATCCAAGAGATAAAAACGAATAGGTAAGTGAGAGGTTGCAGGCTGCCTCTTTTCCGCTTCCTTTGGAAGCGAGGAAACGATGTATAAGCGAAACAGGATTACGAAAGTACGCGCTAGGAGCACAAGACACTGAATGATGTGCTTAGCGTGATATATTGCCTCGAGGAAAGCGTACATTAAAGAAACAGCATTTGCTGCCGAAGCTGGAGAAAATTGCACCTTTAAACGATAGTCGCTGACTGGCTTTCGCTAAGAGCTTCTTTATAGAAAGGTAGGGGCACTGCTTTACTAGGATAACGTTGTGAAGAGTATGGTACGCGAATGTGTGCACTATGGAAACAAAATTATGCACTTTTTAGGATAACCGATGCCCTAATTCTTAAGGCAGCAGTTTTATCAAAAGAGTCTTACTTTTTTGCAGCGTTTCGTTAACCAATGGGCTGATTGACCAAACATCGCTTAATTAGTCTAGGGACATATTGCCTTTGCTGTTGCCCATCTGCGTTGCGATACACTGAGCACTACTGATAAATGCCAAAGAACGTGTCAGATAAGGAAGGCCGACCGATGTGTTGAACACGTGTTCCCGCCACTGAGCAGGAAAAGAGCGCAAAATATCTTCACATAACCAATGTTGGTTGTGGGAAGCTGGTCTATAAAAAATTATGAGTCAACACCTTTAGATCTCGTCAAATGTCGCGTCCTGATCGGGTAGGCTATAACATTTAAGTAAAATTATTCACAGAAAGAGAAATTCCAGGTACACCCAAAAATAAAGTATACGTTAGCAAAGAAACGTGTCGTCAAGATAAAGGTCATTAATTCCTCATCATAGTTGTCTTCTTTGCTTACTGCGTCGATAAGGCAAATGTGGCATCTGTATTTGTTATATTCTTGGTCTGGCTTAACTGGAACACCCCATGCTTAAGTTATCCCGAACAGTTTCAGCATAATAACTGCCGCTTGACAATCGGTCTTACCGACCACTTCCCTCGCGGGGCTGCAATACCCGTCCACCGGATAACCGAATGAAGTCCTTTTTTTTTCTCGGTTCTACAGAACACTCCTTGGCTCGTATGGACGGGCGCACATGTGCCTTTGCAGCTCTTCCATCTATTCCTCCTTTGAATCCCTGCACGCCGCCTCCCCCCTCCCCTTCTCCAGTGGAGGGCAGGAAATCAGACGTGTGTCTGCATGACATTCCCTTCTTTCCTTCTTCTTCATCCAGTGTGAAAATAAACTGGCTTAAAACAAACTCGTGAATAACTAGTGGCACAACACTTATATTGCATTGCACGTCGCTTGCTCTCTCGTTTTCTGTTGTACTACCGGTCATGTAACATGTTTACTTTTATACGATATAAAATGATTAATTTACTTGATCAACAAGTTTATCTTTATGAACACCCGGAAGGTCGGCGCAGTTTTTCTTAGAGGACTTCCATATGAGAAGTTCTACATGAGCTGAAACCTGCTGAGTCTCATATTGAGTGTATCTATAAATAAAAAAAGTCTTAACCAAAAGCTTAGCACCTGCTCTCAGGGTACGTAATTTATTCCCCAGCCTTTCAGAGTATGTTTCGCCAGCAGATGCGGAGTGAACCAGGAACCTCACGTTAAGTGGGAGTTCGTGTTATGAGAAGCTCTTTTGCAGGTAGCTGGTCACCCAGCATTGTGTGCAGATTAAGCAAACTGAAAATGATGGGGACAACAACCATGTGACACCGAGTCATGATTTCTATCCTGGTCGTTTGAAGCGAGCTCATGATTTGAGAGTTATTTTTATAGTGCACTGAAAGATGGTGAGCTCGAGGTACAGTATTGGAGTGCTACCAGCGAGGGATAGTTATAGTCGTCCTTAACTTTAGCTATTACATGAGGCCCGCATTAAAGCGACGATTGCTTTCTTTACACTTTACAAAACCATCGTTTTTTTTTTATCTGACTGATGCTGCCGTAGCCGTATATAAAGCGCGGCATTCTTCGAAACGTCTCTTTTCTATCGCCTTTTATTCTCCTTACGCCCTTCTCCAGCACAGCGTTTTCTTGCTGGTCTGAGAACTGGCTAAACTTCTTTCTGTTCATTTCATCTTCCTCCTTTTCTACGTCTTCCTTCTACCTAGCCTTAGCTTCTCCGATGAAGGTATTGTGAAACCATTGACTGAGCCCCCCCCCCTTTCCACAGTGCAGCGTGGTCACTCTTGGCTGCAATCTGGGGAAATTCATTTCATTTCATTTATTGATACTGTCAGCCCTTTGCGGGCTATTACAGGAGTGGAGTTGACGCATATAAAACAGAAATGTGCATAAGAGAAACATAAGAAAGAGAACCTTCACTACTGGAACAAATCATTTCAGAGCACATACAACAAATATATCATAATGGCTAAGCATATAGTATACAGAGAAGTTAGTGAAAAATAAGAAAAGAGGGAATCACTGCCGAATTACACATCATATTTTGCGCATAATAATACACATAGTAAATATCATAGCCTAGTTACAAAGCACGTAATTCACACATAATCATATTCTTAGCGCATGGTATCAGAGTGCACTATATGTTTTATTGCTTCTAAAAAGTCAGTAAGCGATTTGATTTTCACAACCGAATCTGGTAACGAATTCCACTGCTGAATCGCCCTGGGGAAGAAGCTGCACCTGAAACAGTCATGAACGTGCACCCAAATCCGAGCACACGGGCCTACAGCATTTCCGCCTCCACTGTAAATGCAGCCGCCGCAGCCGGGGTTTCATTCGGCCACCTGCGAGTCAGTAGCCGAGTACCTTAGCCACTAGACCAGCGTGGCAGGGTGAGCGCTTACACTAAACGAACGTTATTCGTTCAAAGGCTCTTCTCTAGGGGCGAAGCTCCTTCAAGCGGGGCACCCGTTCGTCCCTCGTAGTCGTAGTCGTAGTGTGTAACCAGTGTTACGTTTTGACCTGCAAGGTGGTGCCGGTGGGAGATTTCTCCTGTGCTTTGTTGAACAATAAAGAGTTTTTAGCGTGCGCGTTAACTAAAAGCCGAATTCTCCTATCTCTCATTCCCCATTAACAGCCCTTGGCATGTACATTGAGCACAATCTGACAAGAAAGGGTTGCTACGTTATACTCGCTGGGCGTAACCTTCTTAGATTTAAAAGGTTTAGCGAGCGTTGGGCCGCAGTGCCATGAATATAGTGAACTAGTATATACCATGAACTCGAAGTGGCTAAAGGTGGGAAGTAGAAACGAAGCGCAAGCCGTAAGAAAGTAAAAGCCGAATTCTCATGTCTCTCATTTCCCATTAGCAGCCATTGGCATGTACATAGAGCACTATCTGACAGGAAAAGGTTGCTACGTTATACTCGCTGGGTGTACCCTCCTTGGTTTTAGAAATGTTTAGCGAGCGTTGGGCCGCAGGGCCGTGAATACAGTGAACTAGTATATACCATGAACTTGAGGTGGTTAAAGGTGGGAAGTGGACACGAAGCGCAAGCCGTAAGAAAGTGTGCATGTGCCCCCTCTCTCTTAGTCATTGGAATGTCCGCTGGATGGCGGTGCTTCTATATGCGGAATATATGATGAAAAGAGGCGAGATGGTGGTACTTGGAGTGTTGACTAGATCTACGAACGGACACACAGACAGATGCATGGACGAGCCTACGGATGGCTGCACGGATGGATGGACGCAGGGGCGGATGCATGGACGAACTCAGAGATGGACGCACAGATGGACGTGTGGACGCACGAACAGACGCACGCACGGCCGGGCAAATGGACGCACGGCGGTCACACAGACGGATGCATGGACGGACGGAAGCAAGACCAAATGGATGGACGGGTGCTTTGCCCCACTCTCCATCATTCATTCCCCCCGTTGATATGCTGCCATTTTGTTTCCTCTCAAGAAAGGTGGCCTTTGATTTTTTTTTCGAAATCAGCCTAGATTATCTCATTTGACCACTTAAATCTATCTGAAAGTATGAGTCGTGCACACTTGTACTCAAGTTTTCAATATGTTAGTCATTCTGGCTGTCAGAGGCATGATGTTTATTAGGAACCTTCCGTGTTGGACACCACTTTTAACGTTTTCTTCACCACGGAAACCCTAATTTAGAGGAGTACGCTTTCCAAGGCAGGGAGCATTAGACTGAAAACGAGAATGACCACTTTCGTTTAATGCAAACATTTTTCAGCTGGTTATGTTCTTCAAGACTACGTTGATTTCTCATTTCAATTTTACAGCGTTGAAGAGCTCATTTCACAGAAATTCTAGTAACGACATCGGCGTCTTTGGTTGAGGGAAGAATTGTCATCATGTGCGGGACCAAAAAATCGAGCGAGAGGCAAATGCAATAAATAATATAAAATTATGTGTCTGAGTAAGAATCAAACCCGGATCTTTTGCGTGGAAAATTGGTGTTTTACCAGGGAGCCACACATCTGTTTCTAAATGCAGTGAAAGTATCTTCCCCTGCTTACAAATGCCGTGAAAGTCGCTTGCATGCTTTCCAAACGCATGCGTCCTGTATTCATTCGTTACAATGCAATAGTAATTATGCTTGCGACAGTAATAGTGCATGCTACAAGTGTAAATCCCGATCGGACGTCAGAACATGATTGGCTTTGTGATGTAAAGCAGGCCACCCACTACAAAAGGCGCCGACATTACTGCGCCTATTTCCTTAAGGCCACGTAGTGTGTGCATGGCAAGTACGAAAAGATTTTACGGGCACAATTTCCCGTGGTTTAAAGTATGGTACTCATTACACGGAATGCAGGCGTATGCGAAAGGTTCATTGACACAACCTACTTCGAACTCATGATGCACTAGTGGCAGGATATCGCTATCGCGTTCAACTCTTAAAGGCTAAGCTTACCGATCCCCCAACTTTTTATTAGTATTCAATACTTTGTTGATAGAAAAAAACTTTCATGCTATATTCCCACATTTGGTCTACTCTCAATGAATAACTAATAGGTGCCCCAGATTAGCAGGTAAACGCAAGTACGAAAAATGCGTATGTGACCCGACTAACACTGCAGCTTTTCTGTTTAGAAAAAAAATTTTTACAGCATGTACACAACACAAAGGCTTCAAACCATTCCAGTAACAGGGCATACACACTTCGGCACATCTATATTTCACGACTAACATCACTACGTTACAGTGGAGACATTTGCTCTAATATACATGACAATGTTGGCATATATGTACACAAGAACTCAATGCTATATCATGATACAATGGTATAACGATACAATAGATGCAATGAAACACGATATGTAACAAATGAAATCATATAAAACAACTCAACGGGCGCTGCTTAGCACCAAGTCGGTCGAAAAATGAGTTGTATCCTGTCGTGTTCCACCTTGACGAAAGGGCATGACCAATGCCGCAGAAACTCTTGCTCCCCGAGGAGGAAAAGGTCCTCGGAGAGGAACGCGAGGATATCTCGTCTCATTCTCCCCAGTATCAGCCACAAAGCACGCCGGCGGCAATGGGCACCTACGGCCTCACATCGGTTTCTCCAAAGGCTGAACAGCCCCGCAACTATTAACAGAGCGGCGAAGCGGCTACGCGGAAATCGGCCGTTGGACACAAAAGTTCGCACACCCTGTCCCCGAAAACCAGCATTAACCGCACGCCTAAAAAGGCGGGAAACCACACATTCCAACGTCGCATGTCGATTGGTCTCTACCATGACGCAGTTGGGGCAAGTGGAAGTGCGAACCACCTGCAATCGCTGCAACCAATCTCCCGTGAGGAGCAAGCCCCAGCCGAACCTCCAGACAAAGGCTCTGAGATGGCCTGGCAACACTCCGGCAGTTATTGGTTTCCAAGCGCGGTTAATTACAGATTGACGATGCTGGGGCACCAAGGGCCGTAGAAGGGCGGCCATTGTGTCCACCACTTTAGAATCGGCCACCTCTATCTCTGGGCACGTAGCTTCCAAACGTCGGTGAAATGCCAGAAGGGCTCGATACAAAGATGGTAATTCAGTTGATTGGGGACCTTGGTTTATTTGGCTATCCGGCAAGAATACACGTAGTGATGACCCCAGATGGTAGCGAGCCAGTGTCTGAGCGGGCATGCCATCATTGCTTAGTATTCGCAATAGAGTGTGGAGGCACAATGTAGAAGCCGTGACGGAAACGTTGGGGAATGCAAAACCGCCTTGATCTAGCGGTTGAGCTAACGCTGGACGCGATAACAATTCTGTGCCACCAGACCAAAAAAATGAACTGATGCAGCTTTGCACTTTCCTGCAGACGTAGAGCGGTAGTTTAACAGAATGGCAAAGGTACCAAAATGTTCCTAAGTACACCGTTTGATTTAAGTATCGGCGTTCCAAGAGGGGAATTCGAAGTACCTGGCTGCTTTGATATCACTTAGAAGAGTTTGTACAACGGATGACCACATGCTATCCTGTATACCAAATGCAGTGAAAGTAACTCCGAGTATTGAAATCTCAGGAGACCACTGTAAAGGCGACGTGATGTTGATACGACCACTGGGGTTGCCAATGAAAAAATACTGGCTTTTAGAAAAGTTTAACCCTGCACCGGAGATAATACCGAAATCATGGAATGTATCGAGAGCATGCTGCAGCGACTGTTCATTATGTACATATAGAGTAATATGATCTGCATATGCAGTGACCTTTACTTGAGTGTTACCGGGTAGAGGTAAGCCACGAATCTTCCGGGCTTCCGGGATCGCGTCGAAGTCCGCAGGGGACTTCTGTCTCTGGTGGGGGCTTCTAAGTCACGAGTAGTTATCCGGTGGCGTTTGGAGACCGGGTTCTTGAGCGAGGATGGTACAAAGGTGTCTCCACTGTCCTGGCTTATGTCACTTGGGCTGGTGTCTTCGTCAATTTGTAGGGGCGCCTCACTCGCGGTGCTGTTGGAGTCCTCGTAGATGCAGGCCTCGTCGTCTTGAGATGTAGACTCCTCGATGACACATAGCTCACATTCACGGAGGATTTAAAATATGTAATAAAATATGGCCTGCAAAGTATCATCCTAATGCCAGCCTGCCAAAAGTACCAACACAGCTCAAGGCTAAAGGTATTCCTAATATGACGGTAAGCCTCACAAGTCCTAAGGTATCAAGCCGTACCTTAGAGGTACGGCTTGATTTCACGCTCTTTTATTTCAAACGTGGTTAGTTTTGCGCAATAGATAAGACTGATCACGATGATGCAAGCCTGAATAGAGCCCGAGTGACGTTTTCACCTACAATTTGTGGATTATTATTGCCCCGTCATTTAAAAAAGAGGTTCTTGAACTAACATCCTCAAACAGGAAAAAAAACACTTGCTGTTGACTTGGCAATTTTTTGATGAAGGCTCAAATAGCACATGCTCTCACGCACAAGCCCATATGCAGCTTGCCAATAAGTTTAAGCGCATATGCGTGTCCTCATACGGAGAAGGGGAAGAGAAACTCGTCTTCTAGCGATCCTAATTGCGGAAGGTAATCACCGATGGCAATAACGCGGGCGCCTTCAACCAAACGAGCTGCCATCTAATCACATTATTTCCTGTAACTTTCACGGTGCAACGGTACGTCGGATAGAAACGGAGATATTGCGTACACGTGTAGAACATGATATAAACACTGAAACGGACATGTTCTTAGATTCTTAGCGAGGTTAGAGGGGCTGAAATGAACCACGTGCCACGACGGCGCTGCGCCGCAGAGATTGCGAGAAGTAAGTGGGCTGTGACAAACAGATCGAAGCCAGAACCGATGACGGATGGTCGCGATATCAGGTGCGCTTACGGGTAGAACATAATTGAATAGGGAAGAAGGGAAAGTGCAAGCGGGAGACAGGTGAGGAGGACAAAGGGCACGCACTTTCTGCGTTATCTTGTGAACGATTCAAGTAGAGGAATGTATTTGGAGGATTTTATACTTGAGTGCCACTATCCCTCAAGAGGAAGGTATATAACAGCTGTATCTTGCCGGTACTTAGCTACGGAGCAGAAACCTGGAGACTAAAGTGCCAACCACTGGCACGCGTATGCTTGCGCCTACGCGTCAAAAGCGTCTAGTCGCGCCTGTGGAGGAAAAGGGCGTGCAACTACTGGCACGCGTCGACCACGTTGACGCCCACGCGTCCAAGGCCGATGCGCAATGTTGCTTGATCTTTTGGCTTGGAACTGTCCAAGTTCAGCACAGAACGGCACGTTCTCAACTGGAGCGGGAATGTATGTTTCAGAGGATATGAGAACACGTTAACAAGTTGATAGTGCTTCAACCACCACAGTTTAGACTATTTTAGAGGTAATTGACATTTCAGTGCCCAAAGTAACTACAGCGGTAGCACCAGAAATCAACATCGGTGCGTGTGCCGCTCCCGCGAATGAACATTCGCGTCTTGCATACTGTACGGCTATCATAGGCGTGTGCAGGGCTCTCCTTAAGGGGGGGGGGGCAAAAGTTTGTCCCAGTGCCCCTCCCCAGGGCTGACTTAGCACCCCCTCCCTATTATGTTAATATATGGAATTGACATTGAGCTCCCCCCCCCCCTCCTCTCTGCGGTGAATGAGGCGTGGCTGCCTTCCTGATCAGGTTTACAAACCACCGGGTTTCTATACCTGCACTACCAAAGTTACTAACAATATCTTGTATATGCTGGTACCTTCAGTATATTTACACAACATATTTTATATCAGTCAACTTAATAATCACGCCTGCTACTTCATGATCTGAGAGATTTAAGTCAGTCATAAGACTACAATTGAGGCCAGAGTAGCAGGCTTTCGGTTGATGTGTGTGTTCGAAATATCCTCTAATGCAACAAAGCACACCCGGTTCTTATTGACACAAGAGATATTGGTCATAAGATAGGAACCAAATACTGCGTAGAATGCCTTCGGGCATTTTCCATAGCTGAAATGTGCTCTAATGCAACTAACTGTGCCTGACACTTCATGATGTGTCAGATATTGGTCAGAATATTTCAACTGAACCTTGCACTGGAAGACTTCTGGACGTTGTCTTTAGTCAAAGTATTCTCTAAAACGACAGACGACACCCAACTGTTCATGAAGTGACAGATATCGGTCATAATATTAGAACTGAAACCTCAATACAAGACTTCTGGACGTTGTCTTTAGTCAAAGTATTCTCTAGAACGACAGATGACACCCAACTGTTCATGAAGTGACAGATATCGGTCATAATATTATAACTGAAACCTCAATACAAGACTTCTGGACGTTGTCTTTAGTCAAAGTATTCTCTAGAACGACAGACGACACCCAACTGTTCATGAAATGACAGATATCGGTCATAATATTATAACTGAAACTTTAATACAAGACTTCTGGACGTTGTCTTTAGTCAAAGTATTCTCTTGAACGACAGACGACAATCAACTGTTCATGAAGTGACAGATATCGGTCATAATATTAGAACTGAAACCTCAATACAAGACTTCTGAACGTTGTCTTTAGTCAAAGTATTCTCTAGAACGACAGACGACACCCAACTGTTCATGAAGTGACAGATATCGGTCATAATATTAGAACTAAAACCTCAATACAAGACTTCTGAACGTTGTCTTTAGTCAAAGTATTCTCTAGAACGACACACGACACCCAACTGTTCATGAAGTGACAGATATCGGTCATAATATTAGAACTAAAACCTCAATACAAGACTTCTGGACGTTGTCTTTAGTCAAAGTATTCTCTAAAACGACAAACGACACCCAATTGTTTATGAAGTCACAGATATCGGTCATAATTATAGAACTGAAACCTGTAAGGAAGACTTCTGAATGTTATCTTTAGTCAAAGTATTCTCTAAAACGACAAACGACACCGAACTGTTCATGAAGTCACAGATATCAGTCATAATATTGGAACGGAACCCTGTATGGAAGACTTCTGCACGTTCTCTTTAGTCAAATTATTCTCTAAAATGACAAACCGCACCCAACTGTTCATAAAGTCAATGTTATCAGTCATAATATTGGAAGTGAACCCTGTATAGAAGGCTTTTGAACGTTGTCTGCAGCCGAAATGGCCTGCAGCCAAAATGAACGTTGTCTGCAGCCGAAACAACGCACACCCTACTCTTCATGATGTGACGGATTTAGGTCATGAGGCTGTAATTGTGCCCTGTTCAGAGGGCTTTGAATGATAAGCGTATTGGAAATATCCTGTCATGCAAGAAACCGCATCTGGCTCTTAATGATACAACAGATACTGCCATAAGAATGGAACCAAGCACTACGTAGAATGCCTCTGGGCATTTTTTGTAGTCAAAATATGCTCTAATGCAACTAACTGTACTTGAAGTTTTCATAATAAGACAGATATTGGCCATAGGGCTGCAACTGAACCTTGTAGGAAAGACTTCTGGATGTTGTCTGTAGTTAAAGTATTCTCTAAAACGACAGACGACACCCAACTGTTCATGAAGTGACAGATATCAGTCATAATATTAGAACTGAAACCTCAATACAAGACTTCTGAACCTTGTCTTTAGTCAAAGTATTCTCTAGAACGACAGACGACACCCAACTGTTCATGAAGTGACAGATATCGGTCATAATATTAGAACTAAAACGTTAATACAAGACTTCTGGACGTTGTCTTTAGTCAAAGTATTCTCTAGAACGACAGACGACACCCAACTGTTCATGAAATGACAGATATCGGTCATAATATTATAACTGAAACCTTAATACAAGACTTCTGGACGTTGTCTTTAGTCAAAGTATTCTCTTGAACGACAGACGACACACAACTGTTCATGAAGTGACAGATATCGGTCATAATATTAGAACTAAAACCTCAATACAAGACTTCTGGACGTTGTCTTTAGTCAAAGTATTCTCTAAAACGACAAACGACACCCAATTGTTTATGAAGTCACAGATATCGGTCATAATTATAGAACTGAAACCTGTAAGGAAGACTTCTGAATGTTATCTTTAGTCAAAGTATTCTCTAAAACGACAAACGACACCGAACTGTTCATGAAGTCACAGATATCAGTCATAATATTGGAACGGAACCCTGTATGGAAGACTTCTGCACGTTCTCTTTAGTCAAATTATTCTCTAAATGACAAACCGCACCCAACTGTTCATAAAGTCAATGTTATCAGTCATAATATTGGAAGTGAACCCTGTATAGAAGGCTTTTGAACGTTGTCTGCAGCCGAAATGGCCTGCAGCCAAAATGAACGTTGTCTGCAGCCGAAACAACGCACACCCTACTCTTCATGATGTGACGGATTTAGGTCATGAGGCTGTAATTGTGCCCTGTTCAGAGGGCTTTGAATGATAAGCGTATTGGAAATATCCTGTCATGCAAGAAACCGCATCTGGCTCTTAATGATACAACAGATACTGCCATAAGAATGGAACCAAGCACTACGTAGAATGCCTCTGGGCATTTTTTGTAGTCAAAATATGCTCTAATGCAACTAACTGTACTTGAAGTTTTCATAATAAGACAGATATTGGCCATAGGGCTGCAACTGAACCTTGTAGGAAAGACTTCTGGATGTTGTCTGTAGTTAAAGTATTCTCTAAAACGACAGACGACACCCAACTGTTCATGAAGTGACAGATATCAGTCATAATATTAGAACTGAAACCTCAATACAAGACTTCTGAACCTTGTCTTTAGTCAAAGTATTCTCTAGAACGACAGACGACACCCAACTGTTCATGAAGTGACAGATATCGGTCATAATATTAGAACTAAAACGTTAATACAAGACTTCTGGACGTTGTCTTTAGTCAAAGTATTCTCTAGAACGACAGACGACACCCAACTGTTCATGAAATGACAGATATCGGTCATAATATTATAACTGAAACCTTAATACAAGACTTCTGGACGTTGTCTTTAGTCAAAGTATTCTCTTGAACGACAGACGACACACAACTGTTCATGAAGTGACAGATGTCGGTCATAATATTAGAACTAAAACGTTAATACAAGACTTCTGGACGTTGTCTTTAGTCAAAGTATTCTCTAGAACGACAGACGACACGCAACTGTTCATGAAATGACAGATATCGGTCATAATATTATAACTGAAACCTTAATACAAGACTTCTGGACGTTGTCTTTAGTCAAAGTATTCTCTTGAACGACAGACGACACACAACTGTTCATGAAGTCACAGATATCAGTCATAATATTGGAACGGAACCCTGTATGGAAGACTTCTGCACGTTCTCTTTAGTCAAATTATTCTCTAAAATGACAAACCGCACCCAACTGTTCATAAAGTCAATGTTATCAGTCATAATATTGGAAGTGAACCCTGTATAGAAGGCTTTTGAACGTTGTCTGCAGCCGAAATGGCCTGCAGCCAAAATGAACATTGTCCGCAGCCGAAACAACGCACACCCTACTCTTCATGATGTGACGGATTTAGGTCATGAGGCTGTAATTGTGCCCTGTTCAGAGGGCTTTGAATGATAAGCGTATTGGAAATATCCTGTCATGCAAGAAACCGCATCTGGCTCTTAATGATACAACAGATACTGCCATAAGAATGGAACCAAGCACTACGTAGAATGCCTCTGGGCATTTTTTGTAGTCAAAATATGCTCTAATGCAACTAACTGTACTTGAAGTTTTCATAATAAGACAGATATTGGCCATAGGGCTGCAACTGAACCTTGTAGGAAAGACTTCTGGATGTTGTCTGTAGTTAAAGTATTCTCTAAAACGACAGACGACACCCAACTGTTCATGAAGTGACAGATATCAGTCATAATATTAGAACTGAAACCTCAATACAAGACTTCTGAACCTTGTCTTTAGTCAAAGTATTCTCTAGAACGACAGACGACACCCAACTGTTCATGAAGTGACAGATATCGGTCATAATATTAGAACTAAAACGTTAATACAAGACTTCTGGACGTTGTCTTTAGTCAAAGTATTCTCTAGAACGACAGACGACACCCAACTGTTCATGAAATGACAGATATCGGTCATAATATTATAACTGAAACCTTAATACAAGACTTCTGGACGTTGTCTTTAGTCAAAGTATTCTCTTGAACGACAGACGACACACAACTGTTCATGAAGTGACAGATATCGGTCATAATATTAGAACTAAAACGTTAATACAAGACTTCTGGACGTTGTCTTTAGTCAAAGTATTCTCTAGAACGACAGACGACACGCAACTGTTCATGAAATGACAGATATCGGTCATAATATTATAACTGAAACCTTAATACAAGACTTCTGGACGTTGTCTTTAGTCAAAGTATTCTCTTGAACGACAGACGACACACAACTGTTCATGAAGTCACAGATATCAGTCATAATATTGGAACGGAACCCTGTATGGAAGACTTCTGCACGTTCTCTTTAGTCAAATTATTCTCTAAAATGACAAACCGCACCCAACTGTTCATAAAGTCAATGTTATCAGTCATAATATTGGAAGTGAACCCTGTATAGAAGGCTTTTGAACGTTGTCTGCAGCCGAAATGGCCTGCAGCCAAAATGAACGTTGTCTGCAGCCGAAACAACGCACACCCTACTCTTCATGATGTGACGGATTTAGGTCATGAGGCTGTAATTGTGCCCTGTTCAGAGGGCTTTGAATGATAAGCGTATTGGAAATATCCTGTCATGCAAGAAACCGCATCTGGCTCTTAATGATACAACAGATACTGCCATAAGAATGGAACCAAGCACTACGTAGAATGCCTCTGGGCATTTTTTGTAGTCAAAATATGCTCTAATGCAACTAACTGTACTTGAAGTTTTCATAATAAGACAGATATTGGCCATAGGGCTGCAACTGAACCTTGTAGGAAAGACTTCTGGATGTTGTCTGTAGTTAAAGTATTCTCTAAAACGACAGACGACACCCAACTGTTCATGAAGTGACAGATATCAATCATAATATTAGAACTGAAACCTCAATACAAGACTTCTGAACCTTGTCTTTAGTCAAAGTATTCTCTAGAACGACAGACGACACCCAACTGTTCATGAAGTGACAGATATCGGTCATAATATTAGAACTAAAACGTTAATACAAGACTTCTGGACGTTGTCTTTAGTCAAAGTATTCTCTAGAACGACAGACGACACCCAACTGTTCATGAAATGACAGATATCGGTCATAATATTATAACTGAAACCTTAATACAAGACTTCTGGACGTTGTCTTTAGTCAAAGTATTCTCTTGAACGACAGACGACACACAACTGTTCATGAAGTGACAGATATCGGTCATAATATTAGAACTAAAACGTTAATACAAGACTTCTGGACGTTGTCTTTAGTCAAAGTATTCTCTAGAACGACAGACGACACGCAACTGTTCATGAAATGACAGATATCGGTCATAATATTATAACTGAAACCTTAATACAAGACTTCTGGACGTTGTCTTTAGTCAAAGTATTCACTTGAACGACAGACGACACCAAACTGTTCATGAAGTCACAGATATCAGTCATAATATTGGAACGGAACCCTGTATGGAAGACTTCTGGACGTTCTCTTTAGTCAAATTATTCTCTAAAATGACAAACCGCACCCAACTGTTCATAAAGTCAATGTTATCAGTCATAATATTGGAAGTGAACCTTGTATAGAAGGCTTTTGAACGTTGTCTGCAGCCGAAATGGCCTGCAGCCAAAATGAACGTTGTCTGCAGCCGAAACAACGCACACCCTACTCTTCATGATGTGACGGATTTAGGTCATGAGGCTGTAATTGTGCCCTGTTCAGAGGGCTTTGAATGATAAGCGTATTGGAAATATCCTGTCATGCAAGAAACCGCATCTGGCTCTTAATGATACAACAGATACTGTCATAAGAATGGAACCAAGCACTACGTAGAATGCCTCTGGGCATTTTTTGTAGTCAAAATATGCTCTAATGCAACTAACTGTACTTGAAGTTTTCATAATAAGACAGATATTGGCCATAGGGCTGCAACTGAACCTTGTAGGAAAGACTTCTGGATGTTGTCTGTAGTTAAAGTATTCTCTAAAACGACAAACCGCGTCTAACTCTTCATGAAGTCACAGATATCAGTCATAATACTGGAACTGAACCCTGCATGGAAGGCAGCCAAAATGTTCTCCAATGCAATAAATATACCCGACACATCACGATGCAACAGATATTAGCGACTAGATTGGAACCGAGCACAGCGTTGAACACTTTCGGATGGTATATTTATTTATTTTCAAATACAGCTGCTCACTGTGAGGCTACTGCAAAAGTGGCATACATATATACAAAATGAAAGAATATAAACAGTAATATCACATTAAGTGTGCCAAGGTAAACAAATATCACTACCCTTGAGTGCACCCCTGTAATAAATGAGAGAAATAGGACATTATTATAATACAAGTGCCTCCAAAAAGTCAGACACACTGGGATTAGGAATCAAACCAAGTAGATCAATCCCGTGTTTGATAACTTTATTTGAACGTGTTAGAGAACTCTACAAATGACTTCTAAGCTGGGTGGTGATTGCGGATCAGTGCTGTGTTGAAGACTTCAGCACTTTGCTGGTAGTTTAAATATCCTTTAACATCTACAAAATGCATCTGACACTTCTTGATGAGACAGACATTGGTTTTGAGATTACAGCCAAGCACTGTGGCTTTAGCATGTCATTAATTGTCAAAATACACTATAATGCAATAAAGCATGCCAAAAATTTTTGATGTGACAGATACTGATCAAAGGATTGCACCAGAGCACCGTACAGAAGTTTTGGCAAGTTTTCCAACAGAACTACACAGAATATGCTTAAGTGAATGCGTATATATAATCCAAGTTAATGCATATACTAAAAAACCGAACAGAAATGAAGGACTCCTTGGAAACACATACAAATATTCAATGTTCAGAACCATCGAATATATTGAGCTCATTACAGTCTGGAGGCACAGATAAATACAAGCACAGCTCTGAAAGGACTCATAAGTCACATGAGGTACTTTTTGCATTTCTTCTACACAAAGTGCAGTACCATACTAGTGTACCTTCATTCATTCTGTGCATACATGTGGTGATCTTCTCTTGCCACAATCGTGTCATCGTGCAGCTGATTTCAAATCAGGTGCTTCTCACAAGGTTTTCAGTTATCTGTCCAGCTGTAAACAGATCGCGCGTTATGTTATAGTAAACTGTAAAATGACGGAGAAGCGCCATTGTATGCCTATAGCTATGAGTATCAGAATGAACTACAAATTAAGAATGTGTGTTAGAATGCCTCCAAACAACGTATGTGCTACTGAGCGTAGCACAGAAGCAGAAGAAGCGAGAAGTGAAATAGCAGGCAATACCAGCAGCACTTAATCATGCAACTTTCTTTTTCGATCACCACAGCGACGCACGCTCGAGTTTCTGTCTTGTACGTGAATGGAAATGAGACCGCTGACAGCCCAGTGTGTCAGCGTCGCTGGTACCCGACACGAAGTCGCATCTCACTGCTACCAACCAGCGCACGCTTATGATTAGCTTGGCAACACACAAAAACGATTAGCACCGAAGCCAACGAATGTTTCCGCGTCATACTATTCGCGAATACACTTATATAAGTACGTACGTTTTCACATCACGGAAATGTGTTGGCTAGTGCGAGGTTCGCTTTCAGCGATGATGAATATTGATGTTGAAAACAAACACAAACACAGTGCAGATAAAAACTCCTCCGTATGACCTACGCGATATTTCGGTCGTCGTATATGGTGTCTATGTTGCGACGGAAACTACCGTAGAGTTTTTTTCAGCCGATGTGCCTCGCATGTGCTGGTTCATACGAACTAGATGGTAGAGGCCTGCGCTGGATGCAGATGACACCGATCTGAATTGCCTCCGCGGTAGGCGAGGGCTCACGCTCAAACCTTCGAACCTCCGAAGTATGTTCGCACTCGTTTTTAGCACAGAAAGTCACAGATGAAAGCACAAGAACACCGACATGCTCCTT
Organism: Rhipicephalus microplus; assembly: GCF_013339725.1. Classification (NCBI taxonomy): domain Eukaryota; kingdom Metazoa; phylum Arthropoda; class Arachnida; order Ixodida; family Ixodidae; genus Rhipicephalus; species Rhipicephalus microplus. The sequence continues at coordinate 84,716 of NW_023611193.1, read as the reverse complement.
TCGCTCGGCCGACGATCGCACAGGGGTCCGGCGCTAGCATAGCCGGCCGGCATTCGCTGGATTTGTCGGCGTCGCTCGAACTCGGCACGAAACCGCGTCACGCTGGTAGCACTCGCAGTCGTTCGTCGTTTCGTTGTCGTTCTAGATTACGAAGTGGTCATTCAGGAACGTTAGGAGTAGTTTTCATGCTTGCTTTCAGCACTCGGTTGTGCCTTCGAAGCGGCGGCCATTAGGCACAGCATTCGGAGTCATCGCGGCCTCTGGTTGGTTGGCGCCGCTGTACGCGTGGTGACGTAGCGTACGCGAGGCGAAATATCAAGCCCGGCTTGATCCCTCGCGCCTGCTCGCGTATTCCCCTCCGAAGCCGACGCCGAGAGGCGCATTTGACGCTTTTGACGCGTAGACGCGAGCGAACGCGTGCCAGTGGTTGGCACTTTACAAAGGGGGTTCAGCCTAAATTGAGGACGACGCAGCGAGCAATGGAGAGAAAAATGGTAGGTGTAACCTTAGGAGACAAGAAGAGAACAGAGTGGATTAGGGAACAAACGGCCGTTAAGGATATTATAGCTGAAATCAAGAAGAAGAAATGGACATGGGCCGGGAATGTAGCAGGTAGACAGGATAACCGCTGGTCATTAAGGGTAACTAACTGGATTCCCAGAGAAGGGAAGCGGGTTAGGGGTAGACAGAAGGTTAGGTGGGCAGACGAGATTAAGAAGTTTGCGGGTATAAATTGGCAGCAGCAAGCACAGGACCGGGTTAACTGGCGGAACATGGGAGAAGCCTTTGTCCTGCAGTGGACGTAGTCAGGCTGATGATGATGATGATGATGATGATGATGATGATGATGATGATGATGATGATGATGATGATGATGATACTTGAGTGGCAGTGATGGAATGGTCGACAAGAAGCAGCGTAATTGCCACCATACTTTGAAGGATTTTTCTGGGGACTGTTCGTTACGGAAAAGAACGGCTGCGTAGTGGTTCAGTGTCCAGATAAATTCTTTTGTGCAGACCTTCAGAATTAGGAGCTGTTCAACTTGACTCATAGTTTTAGAGCTGTGGTATATTCTGGGCGAATGGCAAAGCACAATCATTGCTCTACTCTCTACGATACCACCCTTGGCTGCCATGAGCCTTAGCGAAACTTTGTAAGTAGTCTACGTGTGTGTGTGTCTTTGCGCCTGAATGCTTTAGTGTGTGTTCATCACTGTATATATTCTAATCATCGCCCATCAGCTGGAGTAGCATGTAAAGCAAATGACCAGACTAACATCTCCAGTTTTAAATGCCACCATTGTCTTTGTCTTTCTCTTTTATCTGCACCGCAGGAAAATGTTTTTCTTTCGTTATCCCAGGAAAGCGGAACATACATGAAAAAACATGGGACTGAACGATGCATATGAGTGGAAATCTTTTGAAAAGCGACACACAATGCGCAACACTTCTCTGGTCAATGTTTTCGGGTCAGCAAAAAACAGCTATCAGCAGTGACCTCGTAGTTGACATCGCTGAGGCGTAGTATATCTTTATGTTAAAAAGACAGTGCACGCCAAGAAGGACACATGAAAGAACTTAGGACATCACTAGGTGTTTGTGGCCTAGACATCTGTGGTGTCTTAATTCCTTCTCGTGTCCGTGTTTCCCAATCCCGTCTGTTTAGAATGAATACGCACCAAATTATTCAGCTCTCTGTTTTTTAAGCATACTACAACTGGACAACAGAACGACACATACCCTAGGCAACTTTCAAAAAATTCCCAGCCATTGGCGAGGCATAAAGAGCGTTAAAGCTGAATAGTACCCATCACATTGTTTCCTGGCACGTTTCGTGACCGTTGAGCGCGATTTACATGAAATCAAGTCCATATACACCCCTCTACTTGCACTCTTAGAGAGTTCCTCTTTTTGCTGAGTCCGGACCCGCCACATATATAGTTGGTTTTCAAGACGCGAAAAAACAGAATGTGTCACTAGAATGAACGGTTCTACAAGTGGACTTGTCTCTGTCAAGGCAGTACGTCTTCAAAGATATATTTTAGCGGGCTTTCAGATCAGAAGAAGTTTCTGCCCGGGGCTTTGTTCGTCCCTCGGTGACCTCTCCCTCCCCCATTGCACATTCGCCAACTCTCCTCCTCTCCTCGCGTGAGCGCGATAAGATGGGAGGAAGCGAAGTGGAGGAGGTGGCAGAGTGCTGCCGCCACTTCGTTCCTCCTCTCCAACTTAATTTTTGGCCACTGCTTTGCGCTTGTATATAATGTTCTGCATGCTTACTCTGTCAATCTCCTAGCAGCGCTTGGTGTTCACAGCACACACACCGTGTTAATATGAGCGGTGCACAACATATACAGAACTCCACCCACAAATGAGGCATACACGGAAACAAACAAATGAAAACAACAAATCAAAACACAAGTGAGCACCAGCAGTGCTTCGCATCCCCACCATGTTGCCTTTCGTGGGTCGTGGGAGATGGTGTCTCTTATTTGAAAAGTGTGCCTCCTAATACTTTCCAAAAGAAGTATAGTGATCTATCTTATAGATTTAGATGGTGTCTATCATCAGTTTTATACATGTGGCAAGTCATACCTCCCTAAGTAAAAAAAAACTTGCGCTGAAAATGCAAAGTAATAAATACCATAGCAAGAAATTGTAATAACTATCTGCTTATTCGACCTTGCTATCTCTACCGACCCCGCTTTAAGTGAATACAACCCCTCCAGGAAGCGAACAGTTTTTCGTACTGTGGGACATATCCACGTGTAGTAGCAAGCGCGTTTCAGCACAGAACGTACAAGAGCTTATGAGAGGCCTACTGGAGTCTTCCAAGACAGCACTTACTACAGTGCCGGATAACACCTATGTAATGAAAGTTCGTGGTTGCTGTTCAAGTGATGCAGCCCTTGTTGTTACTCCGCCGATGCCTCTTCACCATTCCTCGGCAATTAAAAGTTGGTTGGTGGGTTTCCTCTCTGATTAAGGAGCCATCAGCGGCAAGCTTTTAGTGGGGGTGGTCTGCCAGCACGCGCTTTTTAAACTTTGCTTCAGCCGTGTTCATTCCCAAAGCTCGCACACTTCTACTAGCGAGAACATACAATGTGCGGGGTAATGTTTTCGATTTCGACCACGAAAAATGATGGTGGAGAAAAATACGCCGAAAGTGTCCATATGGTTGCTATTGCGATAAAAAATTAACAGGCAAGTGTTTTTTTTTTTTTTTTTTGATTGTGCAGACACGTTCAGCATATCCGCAGTATATGCCCCGCCACGGCGGTCTAGTGGCTAAGGTACTCGGCTGCTGACCCGACGGTCACCAAATCCCGGCCACGGCGGCTGCCTTTTCGATGCAAGAAAAAATGCTGTAGGCCCGCGTGCTCATATTTGAGTGCACGTTGAAGAATCCCAGGTCGTCCAGAGTCCTCCACTACAGCGTCTCTGATAATCATCATATGGTGGTTTCGGGACGTTCAACCTCATCATATATATCAATCATATGCTAAATATATAGCCGCATTCTGCTGGTGTTATGTAGTGGGTGGCAATGGTGTAGGAGATAATCTGTGACGACTCTTTCACACTGGTTCACGAAACTGAAAGCCGGAAAGGTGTTAGAAGTTCCTATTCACAAGTCGGTTAGCAGTGATTGACAGTTGTTCCTGCTGTAGCTGATTTGTTTTTAAGCGGGGTGATTTTACTCATTGTAATCAAATGTAAGCGCGCCTGTACTGGTCGAAAAATTGCCATTCAGTAATATTTTTTTTACTAGGCTAAGTGTGTCCGCTTGGAACTAGTGAGTTAACTGTGATCCACTTCTTAAATCATTGTCACGAATGGACGTCATGGAAAGAAGTACGTGGTTGCTCCTCGAGTGAAGTAATGCTTTTCTGAGAGTTTTTGCACCTGAATGGCTAGGGACTAATGAACAATACGAACAGAAGAGGTCTTCCCCATAAATGCTGTGAGGAGGTTTGTTTCGGAAGGTGTGCGCATGAATCCCGAAGGAAGTGGCTTCTATTCATTTGCGTGTTTCATTAAATACCACTTTCAATGATACATTGTGAGATATGAAGAAAAGAAGGGTAATGTTAAGGTCGTTTATAGATGTTAGAAACAATATTAATGAGAAGTGGTACAATAAACAATTGTATCGGGCCAGTTGGTAAGGATCCATCTTGCTAGGAAGCGCAGCCACTATTACAAAGAACACACAACACAAGCGCTTAACTTCAACTAAACGTTTATTACAAACGTCAGAGTTTATAAAGGGGATGAAAAAATAAAAAGAATAACAAAATGATTAAAAAAGATCAAAATGGTAGACAAATGGTATCGAGACAGGGATTTGTTAACCCGTTTGATAGTAGAAGCGGCTGAAATGACACGCGATGATTTTGATTGTGTTAGTGCACCCTCTATCTCGCTCACGTGGAAAGAACCATGTTTTTTGGATGGGGTGATAGACAATAACGGATAGTAATGTACGGGACTGGCACGTGTGCTTTTTGTTGTCTACCATTTTTATCTTTTTTATTCATTTTGTTATTCTTTTTTTCTTTTCATCCCCTTTATAAACTCTGACGTTTGTAATAAACGTTTAGTTGAAGTTAAGCGCTTGAGTTGAGTGTTCTTTGTAATAGTGGCTGCGCTTCCTAGCAAGATGAGAAGTGACAGACGAGTATGCCAAGGAAAGTATAGGGGATATTATTACAACTAATTGTAACGTAACTGTGTAGAAAAAAAGTGAATGAAAAAAAGTCTGTTGTGGGTAGGCACCAAACTTGCGACCATCGAATGAAGTGTTTGATGCTCTACCAACTGAGCTACAACAGTGTCCATCCCCCCCCCTCCACTTTATTAGGTATGCATGTTCATTTAACGGGGAGCGTCAGTCAGCACCACCTGTTGTCATGGTAGCGAGTCTCGGACACTCATTATTTGCCTATTAGCACCAAGTAGCACGCTATTTTATTATGAGCTGGTAGCTGACAAATTATTGCTCGCATAAAACTCTAAAGCAACAAGTCTGCCAGAACGAGGCTCTGGCTATGAAGGAAGGAAAGAAAGGTAATTTTAAGGGCTTGTTTTATTTGTTTGAAACAATATCAATGAGAATTGGCAGATAATTATTATAAGAAAAGTATAGGGAACGTTGGTAACAAAAATTGTAATGTAAATTTGAAGAAAAAAGATTGGATGAAAAATAACTCACTGTGGGCCTGGTACCAAATCTGCGACCTTCAATTATAAAAATCACTCAAGCCAATTAAGTGCTACCCTGGTTTGTCAGGCTAGTGTTGCCTATCGCAGCATTGTTATCTCCACCACGAACACTCTTACGTAAGTAATGTGTCATTGTGAATGCAGAATGAGCTCTATATATAATTGGATAGCGCTTACTTTGGAGGGAAATATACGTTACTTAGCAGGCTATGACAGGTTACCTCAGGTAATAAACTGCGTGGTTCATAGGCATACTTTGCCATGCATCTATCAATTCTTACTGATATGGCTGACAGACAAGGAAAAGCTTGTTAGCTTTAATATACATTGATTTTGGTAAAAGCTTTAGGCAACGGCTGTTTTTTTATTTGTGATGTTACCATGAAATATTTTACAACCAGCAGATTCAGACGGGAGGTATCATTCGGAGACTACAAATAAAATCAATGGCCACATTTTTATTCAATTTTGCCTAGAAACAAGTATCACAAAAAGTTCTGATGGGACCAACATCTCGTCATCAGCGCAGTATTTTGAGAGATCTGAAGAAGTTTTGCGTCGGGCAGGGCTATATAGAAGAGTGTATAGTGTTTCCTGGAAATTCAAAGTTTCGTTCTATATGCACGTTTTTGTTTCGCCTGACATCTCTTCTGCCCCTTCTCTTTCCTAATATGGAGTAGCACGTCAGGTAATTGATTCAGCTGCACCTCTCTCATATTTCTTCCTGTTTTCCCCTCGTCTCAGTGCAGAGTACAAATAAGATGCTACAATTCTGGTTGGCCTTCCTGCCTTTCCTCAATTTATTCATTCTCTCACCTCTCCATAATATACCTCTCTTTCTTTCTTTCTCTTCTTCTGTTTTTTACCCCATCTCCACCGATTCGACGAGTCTGTCTAAATAGGGCGTAAGTATTGTCTCCTTCTTGCCTCTCACTGGTTGGTACCTTAGGCATGCTCACAACCCACCCCTGGCAACAATTGAAGACATGGTTGGCCATCACCTCCTTTCGCAAGGAGCCATGACGCGCCTACTTATATGGTATGCTGAAATGGAATGCTTGCAACTCTAGCAAAAAAAATTATTTCAGTCGTTAATTGCACAACATGTAAACAAAAACGTTCAGCTAAATCTGAAAACTGAATTAATTCTCACAGCTAGCAGAAACGAAAGCAAAAAATAAACTGGAAATCAGTTCCTGCGGACCACTTTGTTGCTATCCGGCTCTGTTCTCCAACGCTTTCGCTGCCAGCTCCAGAGACCGTTCCTAGCTCCTAACGATTGGCAGATAACGAGCATCGAAAACAGCACGGGCCATGGAATATTAAGCAAAAAGAAAATGAAGATCCCGCTGTGTTCGGAAACGCATGAGTGATGACCGGCACATTATTAGTTCCACTTCAACGCTACCAAAATGAGAACCCTTCCTTGCGTGAGCTCATCGCACAAACAAAAACTACCTCTTGTTTCTTTCGTAGTCTCACGTGACCTTTTTATTACTCCAAGTTTCGCGATTTATGCTCCTCGCTTTACTGTTTTGTTACACTCATACGATCTCGCCTTTATTTTACCGCTAGGAGTGGCATGCTTCTTCCTTTATTACCACTTTTTTGCTTCACGGGGCTGGCAGTGTTCTTGTAGTTTGAGCTCTTGTTGCACCAGGAGGCAAGAATGCGAAGTTGAACAGGGCTCTACTTAGTACGCTCAGAGGCAGAAACTTGAATCTATCACATCCCCCTTTCGAGAAAAGTCGAAAAGCCTAGGAAAATTAGGGAATTGTCTCGGTTTTATTGATACAATATTGAGAAACATTCTAACAAAGTGCGTGACATATCGCAACTGCTTCATGACTAGCAATTAGCTGTCATGTGACTTCTGAAGTGTGAGATGAGTTCCTAGCTACCACAGAATCAGCCTCCAAGATTTCATCTTAGTCCACATGGAGCCCATGAACTCTCGTTAGTTGTGGACACGTCATGAATACAAGTGTGTTTCCGTTTTGCTACTCCACATTTACTGAAGCCGAAGAAAATTTTTTACGAAGTTGTGCATTGCCATTGTTTCTTATTCTTTGATGAGCTATTACACTGATGGAAGTACAAGATGCCAGTAGAAAAGTTTATATGAGGGTGCAAGAAATATTTTCACGGCTTGTTTAATATCTCTTAGCTACTGTTTCATTTTCTTTAAGGCGACGACCCAAAGACCTTAAAAGGAGAAACACCACCCATGAACAACTATCATGCGTCGACTGTCAAGTCTGAAGAACGTATTTCTTGATCTTGCTACGCGATGGAGAACAAGTAGCTTGACAAATAACGTCTATCACACGTTACGTGGGTTTGCGCTGAAACTTAATATTGTGGTTTCTGGCGCCCTCTCTTTATTGCGTATATACATCTACTATTATTTTTTACAAACCAGGGCCATGTCACCTAACAGCAAATGTATGTCCGCTCCGACAGCGAAATAGCTCTTACCAAAATGGCAACGCAAGTCTTTCTAGACGAACGCAATGTTCGGCCCGGATAAGTCACGTCTGATCATTCTAAAACCTGTCCTCCGAGAACCGAGACAGTAGCGACTAAAACATGACTGATGGCTCTGCAGCCTGTCCTCACTCCTGCACTTTCGCACAAGAGGGACTTCCTAATTTGCCTTTCTCTGAGCCTCGTATGGACAGAAGAAAGAAGGCGCGATGTACGCGACGAGAGAAGACAGGCTGGAAAGAAGGCGTAGTCGGGATCTGACTGCAGTGGACTCCTCGGCGTACTGGCTGAATGGTGGGTATAGGCGTGCTCGGGACTTAGCTGTGCGCAGCCTAAGCGCAGCCTCTAGCTCGTTCTGACCTCAATCATAAAAGCGTCGAATCACTTCTTTCCCCTATCAGTGACTTTCTCCCACATGCAGGAAACCTTTTTTTAATGTTGACAATGCACACATTTGCGATTATGTGTGCCGTTCTGATCATCTGCGTCGAGAGCAAAATAACTTCAGCACAGCCAAGCTAGGCCTGGCTTTGTGTGATCCATTGTAATTGTTTTCCTGAGATACAGACATGGTGTACATTTTAGGAACATTAATCATAACCTATCAATGTTTCTCAATAGTGATGATTTATTTCGAAGCCTGCTATCTTGCTTTTATTAGCCTCCTTCCAATGTATACATTCTTATATTTACTTACCTTTTTTCAATGCAAACTCTCTTCTTAGTTCGTTTGTTGTTTGTTTGTTTTTCTTCTAGCGTCACACCCAGCCACTAAAATTACCAATTATTCCTTCGGTAGCAATAAACATGGAGAACTTGATAGGGTGCACTGAATGTGCACGATACATTAAGAAGACGTTGAGAGGGTGGGCTGTTAAACACCATATGGCAATCTACTTCGTGATATGCATGGTGTGTGGAGCGAAGAAAGAAAGGTTACTAGTATCCTCGTAATTGCATAAGCTCTCACTGAGTTTTCAGTTTGGGCTGTAAAGCAGAAATTGTTTTTACTCAACGGATTCTTAGCGCTTGAAGTGGTCCCATCATAATACGGACCAGCGCTCGCTATAACTTGACGCTGCGATGGCAAACGTTCTGTCAAGACATACAATTTTTGGGGCGAAATTGCTTTCTTCGGCGTTCAGTCAATATACGCAATTCGACACGTCATTTCCATTCGCCTGGATAGGCACTCATTACTTGCACGCGAACTTGTTCTGTCTCTTAGTATTATTGTGAATGACTAGGTACAATCACCATTCACAATACTTTGCAAAAACAGGTTCTTTACAACAGCACAAAGACTTTTTTAGTACTGTTGTATCTACCGTATCATGGTTTTGACCCGCGAAGCCCTACGTACTATTATAGTTATTAATAGCGTAATAGTTCATGGTACGTTTATGGGGTCCTCGCACTCACCAAACAACTTCAAGAGATCTCTTTGAATGATCATGGAAATATCCTGCGAACAGCTGGTTTTTCTCGAGTCTACTGTGAGAACGATGTAAACGAGTCCGGGCACTCATAGCCGTGGCCCATATGTTTTCAACTAAACTCATAGCTTTAGCAACAAATGTAAATTCTAGTCCTCATCTTGCGGGAAACATTTAAAATTTTAGCAATGGGTGGAGATTTTGAGCAGGCGTCTTCCCACGGGGTACATTTCCAGCTTAAAGGGGTCCGCCTATGTTCGAAAAGATACACATGGCCTGTCCATCGGCACGGAATTACAGAAACTTCTATCCAGTATTATTGTCAAATGAAGAATACGCGAACATCAGCTATTTTTTTTAGTTTCGAACCTATCCATTGCCACAGCTGAATTCACCACCAACATCTCTTGAACTCTTTTATTTCAACAAATAAATATTATTCACAAACGCTTAATAAAGATGTACGAGGTTGAGAATAAATTTTTTTGCCCCCATGTAAGACCCGCGACATAAGGGCCCTTGTCTTTTTTTAATATATTAAGTAAATAAAACAACTGTAATAAAAACATGCTGTACAACAAAGCCGCTAAGAATAATGTTGCAACGCTGGTTTTCATATTTGTGTGGTGTTTTGTTATTCTGACAATCTTAATTGGAGTTGCATTAAGCATGGTTTCTTCGCGGATCAATATATAACGGGGAGCTCATTGGTGAGCACGGTCGTAAACTTCAGGTGGCAAATAAGACATGTGGTATAGGGGCCAAAATGAATAGTAAAGAAATTTCGGTGCATCCCGCTTCAGATCGTGCTTCAGTCGTGACATTTCCCGCACATTTGTTTTCATGTTGCGGTGACTTCATGTTTCATTGGACGCGTATTTTGGAGGTGAAGCCGCGATGTGTGTAGCAGTAGTAGTAGTAGTCGTAGTAGTAGTAGTAGTAGGTAGCCACTTCCACGGCTGGGCTAGAGGAGGGGCATGCGTGCACCCTTTTTATTTGAAGAGGAAACCCGCACACGTAAATCATACCTCAAAACATAGTTGTTTATCATAAATAACTTACAGAGACGAGTATTGGTGACTTAATCTTCAATAAAACTTGCCTTGAATTTGATGCTTACTAAAAAAAACTAGTATCACAAGGACGCACTTCGAGCACGACAGGCTTGCCACTTTAAACCCGCTGAGCGTAACCTCCTTGGTTTCAGCAAGGTTTAGCAAGGGTTGGGCCGCAGCGCCATGAATAAAGTGAACTAGTATATAACCGTGAACTAGAAGCGGTGAAAGGTTGGAATTAAACACGAAGCGCAGGCCTTAAGAAATTGCGCGAGTGCCACCTCTCGTTAAGTCCTTGGAAGGTCAGCTGGATGGCGGTACCTCTATATAATGAATATATGATGAAAAGCTGTGACACGGTGGTACTTGGAACGTTCACAGTATGAATGGACAGACGGACTGACGGACAGACAGACATAGGCATGAATGGATGGCCGAACGCCCGCACGGATGGACGGACGCATAGACGGACGCGTGGGTAGACGGACGGCCGGATGAACGCAGAGATGGACGCACGGGTGGACGCACAGATGAACGAACGCACGCACGGACGGACGGATGGACGCATGGACGGCCACTCAGATGGCTGCGCAGACGCACAAACGGACGGAAGCAAGAACGAACGGACTGACGGACGCTTCGCCCCGCTCATCATCATGCACTCCGTGGATATGCTGTCATTTTTTTTAATTATTGTGGTTTTGCTTGGCACTCACAAGCGTCAAGCTGGCCGACCACCTTTCGTCCATCCGGCAAGCTGAAGATGCCGCCAGGTGCAAGGACTTCGAGCGGTCACCTGAGGCACCGCCATCATAATTAATCAACAGAGAGTGGAAAGGGACAGGGGTTAATCTCCTCTTTCCCCACCTCGCCCAGTAAAACTGCCAGACTTTAAATCAGGTCTATTCATTCATTTTTTCTTGAGCTTCTGAACCCATCCCCATTTCAGGGGTATATTTCCCGAGTACTTTCTTTGTCATTGGTTTCCAGGAATATGACGTCGTCATCTTACTGGATAAGTGGAGGCCAAAAAAAAACTAGAAATGGCATTGTCTAGTCGTATCGCAGACCCAACAATTTTGCTTCATACCAGCTGATTATTGTTAGCCGGCCGCTTCAGCTATTGTCATACAGCAACGCACTCCGACTTTGTATCGCTATAACCTTCAGCACACTTTTTTTCCTGAATACTAGGCCAGAATAGGAACCCCACATTACATATTTATGGCATTCTACATTGGAACGTGCGTATACTTGGATAATGTATTGCCCGATGTGTCTAACCTTTTGTGATAATCACACGTACGAAGATGAAATTTTATGTTTTGCCTAAACCTTTACAGTGAAGCTCCACGTGGCATTAAGGTAAAAAAATATGGCGGCTCCTAAGTCTCCGAGTTCGCGAGTGCTATGATTCGAATAAATGCTTAATCGCGTAAGGGGGTATACGTACCCTTTTATGGAACAGCGCTGAGCTCTTTTGTAATGTTTTTAGAACTTCTGTTCGGTGATTTAGCGTACGATGTACTCAATTATAGAAGAGCAATAAGCTGTCCCAGTCTCAAACGCAACGAAGCATAACCGCCAGAACCAAACTGTGTGTTTAGAAAAACAGTTTAACGGTTTATACTACTTTGTACTCTCATAGTAAACACCCGTAAGTTTGTTTCAAAAAAAAAAAGGTTAATGATTTAGAGTACTAGGTACTCTACTATGGGAAATCATAAAGCCTTCCCATGGGCCTCACCCTTGATGAGGCCGAGTTGACAAAAATTACAGCGTGAACGAGTTCATGATGTTATCAGACGGCGAGCCGACCATTCTTATCAAACCAACTACTTGCATTCCTCCACCGCACGTCTCTGCCAATTGCTGCGTTTAGGTCAAGTCTTCAACAATTTACAGTAGGAAAAGGTACTCTACAACTGGAGTATGCCAAGAATGGTGTCTTTAGAAAGAGTTATTAAAGGGGGTTTGAAACACATTTTCAAGTAACCATGGAATGAACTCACTGGAAGAGCTTATTTCCTCACGACTTGAACGCCGCTAAAAGTTTAAGCATCCCTCTTGTACGAGCGGAGTTACAAAGATTCCGACGAAAGCGCTGGAAGTTAAACCGGGAGGAATGAAAGGGGCAAATACGTAACACACGCCTCGCAATCTTAAGCCCTTTTTCTCTTTTGAAAGACGCAAAAATTTTGGTCTGTCTGTCTGTACCTCTAGATTTGTCCGTTTGTCGACTCTTAACGGCATCGGGTATTTGAAACGGCCGACCCCGTCCGCAGCGCCCATCTATGTTGCTCAAGATTCAGCGTTCATACTTGTACAATTGTCGATTAAAAAAAATTGCCCGCAGCTTCCCTCGGGGGAACACTGAGGAGGATGCGGACCATATAATTGGTTAACGGGGTGTTAAAGTGCGACTTACTTGGGTCGATGGCTAAATTGGTTAACGTGGTTGTGAAATGGGGTGTTAAATTGTGACTTACTTGGGTCGATGGCTAAATTGGTTAACGTGGTTGTAGGAGGGGGTGTTAAATGAGTGAACACGTACACACGTATGCGAAAGGGCGGCGCTGGTCGAAGGGACGTCGATCATTGTGTTTGTGGATTCGTTGGAATTCATTTCACGCGACCTTGGACGTCGACGCGCCGTACAAACCAACCGACGAGCGGCAACTGAGCGAGCGAGCGCCGACCTTGAGTATATATACAGCTCGACGGCGCATGCACTGTCAGCTGTTGAATGTTCTCGAAGCGCGACGCCACATGCGCGTCCACTGGAGAATCAGGAGAATTGTAGATGTCGAACGCGGTGTGTAGAGGAGGAAGGGTGCACAGATGGTGGAGGAGTGAAGCGTGCGCGGTGTGTAGAGGAGGAAGGGATGCACAGATGGTGGAAGAGTGGGCGACGGCGCGACGGCGCATGCGCGCGCGTCAGCTGTCGAATGTTCGAGAAGTGGTGCAGACGGCGCGGACGGCGTGGACGGCGCACTACAAGGCGCGAGTATAAGATGCTCCGCATCTAAAAGCAACTATTGCGCGTGTCTGGGGCACCGTAACAACGCGCATATATTCTGCATGTGCGCCTTTTACTAGAAAAGGCATACATAAGTAATTATAAGGACCGTAGCGCTTATCACGCTGCGCTGACCATCCAACGCTTGCACGGAAAGGCGAGTGTTTCCAACGCTTTGCTAAAACGAGACGGTGGTGGCACCTACCCGTCGCCTTGCGGTCTATAACTTATTACCTCTGAGGCGGACGTGCACACCCGTCTCAGAGCCACGCGCTTTATTTTTGAAAGAAACTGCCAGATGGCGCTCATGTCTCACGTGTGACGTGACTTCCCACGTACAGTGGGAATCGATGATATGCGAAGCACGAATGAGAAATGTTGATATTTCACTTTAAAATCAGCACAACGTTACCAGGTGGAGGTAAATGATGCCGTACATGACTTCCGTGTCATGATTATCATGTTTGAATGTGTCACTTATCTTCGTCATCTATTCAAGTCACGTGATACCAAATTTAGTATATGTAGAGCTAGCAAAACGACCACGAGCACGCTACGAGCGTGGTATGTTGCCATGTTCATGACACGCGTGTCAGGATTAACATGTTGGCACATGTCATATATTTCGCGACTTATTGACGTCACGTACCACAAAATTTGGTATATGTGGAGCAAGAAAAATGGCTCTAATGTCGCAATGACACGCGCGCACGCTGGTCCCAAGGACGCTACGTTAGCAAAACGCGAGTACTCTATAGTCTGAAGCCAGACACGACCAGCGTCCGTCGGCGCAGCCCGACGGCAACCGCCCCGAAATGCAACATGCCGCATTTTGCGCCGACGCGTTACTCAGACAACACTGCGTCTGACCGTTTCGTCACGAGGGGCGTCGAGCGCGCAGTGAGGCGCGCATGCGCCAAGGCAACGTAGCGCGGCACGCGCCTGCGAGTATATGGCAAGAACGCCGGCTTGCCTGGCAACGCCGCCGTGATGCGACGAAATGAGCGCCGGAAAGCACGCGCACCACGTCAAGCTGAAACGTATTGGCGCCTTGACTGTGGCATGTAGTCATGCTTTCATATGACACGCATCTCATGATTACCATGTTTGCACCAGTCACATACCTTCGTCATCCATTGGCGTCACGTAATACACAAATTTGGAATATGTGAAGGTAGCGAAACGGCTGCGAGTACATCATCAGTGTGGCATGTAGTCATGTTACATGACACGCATGTCGTGATTACCATGTTTGGATGTGTCATTTACCTATGTCGTCCGTTCGCGATGCGTAATACTGGGTTTGGTATTTGTGAAAGCTAGTGATACAGCCGCGAGCGCATCATAAGCGTAGCGTGTAGTCATGTTGTTACTTCACACGCATATCATGTTTATTATGTTTGCACCAGTATCATACATTCGTCGTTCATTCATGTCCCGTAATACCAAATTTGGTATAAATGAAGCTAGCTCAACGGCCGCCAGCGTATCATGAGCGTGACATGCACTCATTTTGTTACATGACACACATCTAATGATTATCATGTTTGCACCAGTTACATACCTGTATCATCCATTCACGTACTGTAATACCAAATTTTGTATATGTGACGCTAGCCAAATGGTCGCAAGCGCGTCATGAGCGTGGCATGTAATCATGTTGTTACATGACACGCATATCATGATTTTTATGTTAAGGTTTGTCGCTTGTATTCGTCGTGCAATCATGCCGTATAGACCATACCAGTTTTGCAACATGCCATGTGAACGAAACCACCGCAAGAGCTACAGCATCATTAAATGTAAATCATGACTTACATGTCATGATATTCAAGTTATGACTAGTCGAATATGTTCTTCATACAGTCATGTTGCACCATACCAAGTTTCGTATCGATACCTTTATCGAAACGGCCAGGAGAGCTAAAAGTTGTAGGCGGCTAGATAGATAGACACGCTCAATGTCGCCGAAGTTCGCTCAGAATTGCTTCGCATTTAAAAGCATAGAATGAGACACCACAAGACGGAGAGGAATGCTCAAGTTGTGTTATTTTCTGTTTTTTTTTTGTCTGGTGCCATAATTAGCGCCCTCATTTTTAAGGAATAAAAAATAAGATAAAGCTGTTGTGTGCTGCTGGGTATAGCACTACGCACTATTTCAAAACGAGAACTTTTGATTTTACGTTTGCAGATTTGATAACGCCACCGAGTTTCCATATGGGCGGCTTTCTTTTTTTTTATCCATTACCGTTCTAATTAGCCACACTGTTCCACCTACGCGCACATATGAAATCAACCAGAATTTTCCTTCAAACACAGTTATTCAGTTTAAATAAATCAGTTGTACATGACACTACATTGCTTTTTAGGGGCGAAGCTCTTTAATGCGGCACCCGTTCACCCGTAGTCGTAGTACGTAACATGTCTTACGCTTTGACCTGCAAGATGGTGCCGGTAGGAGATTTCTCCTGTGCGTTGTTGAACAATAAAAATTCGCAGCGTGCGCGTTAACTAAAAGCTGAATTCTCCTGTCTCTCATTCCATATTAGCAGCCATTCGCATGCACAATTAACACTATCTGACAAGAAAGGCTTTGCTACGTTAGACTCGTTGGGCATAACCTCCTTGGTTTTAGAAAGGTTTAGCGAGCGTTCGGCCGCAGTGCCATGAATACAGTGAACTAGTATATACCATGAACTCGGGGTGGTTAAAGGTGGGAAGTAGACACGAAGCGCAAGCCGTAAAAGAGTGTGCGTGTGCCACCTCTCGTTTACTCCTTGGAATGTCTGCTGGATGACGGTGCTTCTATATGCACAACATATGATGAAAAGATGCGAGGTGGTACTTGGAGTGTTGACTAGATGTATGAACGGACACACAGACAGATGCATGGACGGACGCATGAATGGCTGCACGGATGGATGGACGGACACAGGGGCGGATGCATGGACGAACGTAGGGACGGACGCACCGATGGACGTGTGGATGCACGAACAGACGCACGCACGGACGGCCAGATGGACGCATGGACGGTCACACAGACGGACGCATACACGGATGGAAGCAAGAACAAATGGACGGATGAATGCTTCGCCCCACTCTCCCAAATCCACCCCGTGGACATGCTGGCAATCATTATGCTGCCAAAATGGCAGTATAAGGATTGTTTCTTTGTAATCGTAACAGACAACTCAGCATCAAACCACAAGTAGGTAATAATGTCTATTCCAAGCAGTTGTGTACACTAAAAATATGCCAACGGTGCGTTTATGGGAGCTAGGAATACCCCGTGGATATGCTGCCACGGCGAAGCTCCTAATGACGTGGCTTGTGCGTCCCTCGTTGTAGTGCGTAACCACTGGTGGCACATACCCGAAAGATCGATTCTTAGGATGTCCGCTGGGTGGCGGTACCTGTATGTGATGAATACATGATGAAAAAGATGTGATATGGCGGCACTTGAAGTGTTCACTAGATGGACGGACGGATAGATGGACATACAGATGGACGGACGGACTGATGGATGGATGGATAGACAGGCAGACATAGGGGGGCGGACGCATGGACGAACGGACGGATGGAGAAATAGGAGGACGACCGCACAAATAGACGTACGGACGGAAGTATGGACGGACGGACGCACCGATGATGACTGGGGATGGACGGACACACAGACGGACTGCACGGACGCACGCAAGCCAGAACTAATGAACGGACTGAAGCACAGATGGACTGACGAACGCTTCACCCCACCAATCATCATTCATTCCGTGAATATTGTGTGATTTTTTTTTCTTTCTTTTTGTCTGGTGCCATTATTAGTGCCCTTGTGTTTAAAGATAAAGAAATGAGATAAAGCTGTTGTGCGCTGCTAGATAAAGGCGCTACACGCTATTTGAAAACGAAAGCATTTTTTTTTATTTTACGCATGCAGATTTGATAACGCAGCCGAGTTTTGATATAGGTGGCTTTGGAGTTTTTTTTTTTTTATCCATTCCCGTGTAGTCTCCCAGTGACCTCGACTTCCAAGTCCACGTTCTAATTAGCCACTACTGTTCCTGTTACGTGCACATAGAAATCAACCAGGATTTTCCTTCAAAGCTGTTGTTCAGTTTAAATGAATCAGTTGTACATGACACTAAATTGCTTTTTTAATGTTTCGAAAAAGTTTCTTTATGCACTAAGATATCTCTTTCAATCCAACTTCAGCTTTTTATGTGCGAAACATTTCTGCCTAACGAAAACAAATCTGTTCACCACTTACCTAGCAGTGGATGAAATTTTGAATTTGGCAACTACACTACGCCTTGCAAGCAAATGCGGGCAAAAATATCGGCATTTTTTTTTTGGTTGCCAAAATTACTGGCACCCGTCGAGAATTCAAAACTGCCATGAGCACAGGCTCATAGTTACTTAAATCTTCATTTCATGAACTGAGGTAGAAAGTTGGAGATGGTGTGAACAACACAACGTAAATCCCTGAAAAAAGTTTCCACTGGTATAATTGAAGCTGTTGCTTCACGCTGCGAAGTTGGGCCTTCCCTCTCTGCATCTCTGTTACTAGACAAACGGTGACCTGTTTGACACTCTGCATCAGCATAGTCATTGCAATTCTCAGTTCTCACAACATCTGCAAAGAGTGAGAAAGTGCAAAATTTATAAGGGAAGGAACCAATTTGGTTAGCGTGGGGAGAGGATAGGATACTTCCAAACTTTCTGCCAGACTCACCATCGATTTCTTCGTCGGATGCACTGGAGACGACTGCATTCGCGACTGTCGCATCACGATCCAGAGAAAGCTCTCTCGACCTTTTTAGAGGCGGGCGCTTCGTTGCACGTGAACGTTGCTTTGGTTTGGAGAGGTAAGAAGGCAAACCTTCGAAAATTGTTCTCCGGCGTCTTCTACCAGTCGTGGTCGTTCTCGGGGCAGCGAAACAATGACCCCGTTCACTGCGCACGCGTCCGCACGTACTTTCACTAACGTCGAAATGTTTTAGGGGCGAAGCTCCCTATAACGGCACCCGTTTGTCCCTCGTAGCCATTGTAATATGTAACAAGTATAACATTTTGACCTCCAAGGTGGTGCTGGTAGGAGATTTCCCCTGTGCGCTGTTGAACAATAAAATATAGTTCCCAATGTACATGCTAATGGCTGCTAAGAGAGAATGGGAGACAGGAGCATTTGGCTTTTAGTGAACGCTCACGCTGCGATTCTCATTAGCATGTACATTGAGCGCTATCTGACAAGAAAGGGTTGCCACGTTATACTTGCTGGGTGTAACCTCCTTAGTTTTAGAATGGTTTAGCGAGCGTTGAGCCGCAGTGCCATGAATGCAATGAACTAGTATGTACCATGAACACGAGGTGGTTAAAGGTGGGAAGTAGATACGAAGCGCAAGCCGTAAGAAAGTTAAAACCGAATTCTCCCGTCTCTCTATTCCCTTTAGAAACCATTGGCATATACATGGAGCACTATCTGACAGGAAAAGGTTGCTACGTTATACTCGCTGGGCGTAACCTCTTTGGTTTCAGAATGGTTTAGCGAGCGTTAGGCCGCAGTGCCATGAATACAGGGAACTAGTATATACCATGAACTCGAGATGCCTAAGGTGGGAAGTAGACCCGAAACGCAAACCGTAAGAAAGTGTGCGTGTGCTACCTCTCGTTTGGTCCTTGGAATGTCTGTTGGATGGCGCTGCTTCTATATGGGGAATATATGACGAAAAGGCGCGAGATGGTGGTACTTGGAGCGTTGAATAGATGGACGAACGGGCACACAGACAGATGCATGGATGGACGCATGAACGGACGCAGGGGCGCATGCATGGACGAACGCAGGGACGGGCGCACCAACATACGCACTGCACGGACTGGCGGATGGAAGCATGGACGGTAACACAGACGGACGCATGGACGGACGGAAGCAAGAGCGAACGGACAGATGAATGCTTCGCCCCACTCTCCATCATTCACTCCGTGGATATGCTGCCATTTTTTTCACACACGCAAGCGTTTGTTCGAGTCGAACGAAAATCCGGCAGTCCTCTTGGCGCGGGATCGCACGTTTCCAACTGTCACGTTCTTCTACGTTGGCTGGGAAGCACTCAGAAGCAGCCTCCCGAGCTGGCTTCCTCGCCCCTATGCGACCTCTGAAGCTCTCCCATTAAGTGACGCGGGAGTTTTATGACCAGAAAAAAAGTAATAAAGGATGCTAAAATGGGCCTCAGATTTCGTGGGGCAGTGTCTGTGTTAAAAAGAATGGTTAATAATTTAGAATAGTTCTTTAACAACTATGGGAGACCTCAAGGCTATCGAGAGCGCCATTTATGGAAATGTGGAAATGCTATCAAAGTGAAAGACAGATTGAGATGCAATACTAGCATAAGCTACCTCACAGCTTTTTCGTGCTTGGTCTAGTTTCTCTTCAGTATTTTACAGCACAAATTACTGAGGCTGATGCTTGCAGTAGCATAAATTACACCACGACAAAATCTTTTGAATATCTGTGATATCCTTTAAGCTAACAAAAAAAACTAAGTTTCAAACATATCTTTGAAATAAGGAGCGAGAAATGAAAAGCTACAAAAAAGACACTTCTTAATTCTCAGCAACTAGTTACAACGAAAGAATAAATACGTGGTTCACTCTAGTACTGCAGCGCACCTGTCCTTCACCTATGCGAGAAAGCAATGACTGGCATTTTTGGTTTCAACCATAAGTACATTTTCACTGATCATCAAATACTACGCATAATATAAAATAAAAGTTCGTTGTTTCGTTGGGCTTATCAATGAAATAAGAACTTTTGATAAAATTTGCCAAGAAGTAAAGCTTTTTGACCAAAAAACTATCGAAACCAAGAACTGTCTGTACGGCCAAGTCGCACGCCTCAAATACGTGTAAGGCATTGACCCCATGTAACCAGAAATCTTTTGGGTTGTTTTTCATATTATGGATGGCCTAATCAAGTTTCAGGCCCACGGGATGGTTTTATGCTCACCCATTGTAAGGTACTTAGTACCATAAATTGTCAAAACCTTTTTGTACGCGCTCATTTATTCTACTTGAGTGACAGGCGCATTGCTGTAGGCGGAGAATATATTGTTATAGGGTAAACTGACGAGTAGTAAGATACTAGCAGGGGAAAGCCGCAGGACAGAGAACGAGGAAGATGAAGTGTTTAAGAACAGTGAGGTTGGTGGCAATGTCTGCCAGATTAAAGCTGTGTTAAGTATATTTCGCTTTTGTGTGTTTAGTGGCCGTTACATTTGGTGGCAGTGGTGAGATTCGGCCGCATGTAACGCCCGAAGGACGACTTGTCGGGGGACGCACTTGAGGATATCTTGGCTATGTATGACAGAAAGCGGGAGGCCCTTGATTGAAAAGGTGTGCTTTGACTTGATTAATAGACTAGGAAGTATGCATAATGCTCTTGCCCCCACTAGTTTGTAGTGGTGGGCACTCAGGACGTCAAAGACAAAAGTGTGGTTACTCAGGAACAAAGCCATGTTTGTTTCAAGAACAAGCCAAGCGTGTGCCTAGATGAACCAATGTGCTGTGTCGGCGGTGTGTGTAATGTTGAGGAGTACGCATGTGGAGAACACTGCAAGAACTAAACGAGAGGTAGCTACCTACAGGGGACGCACAGACCATGCCTCAAGGAGCTTCGCCCCTAAAACGCATGGAGCCGCTGGGCTTCATCAGCTCCGAATTGGGTAAGAATGGCTTTTCTGCATGACAAGGACTACTCAGCGAGGGCAAGATGGCGGACCTATGCGCAACTCTGCTACCTAAAGGTAGCGTATACAGTAACTCCATGACAGATAGATGGACGGAAGCATGGACGGGCGGACGCTTCACCCCATGCATCATCATTCACCCCGTGGATATGCTGTGATTTTTTTGCTTCGCATATCGACGACCACAAGCGTTCGCCGAGCGTTGCCCCTTATCATGGCCTCCAAGATGGCGGGCGCGTGGCGTTGTTCTCTCCGGCCTTCCCAATCACTGCGCTCCCCAGCTGAATGAGCGAGTATCGCCTTGCTTGCCTACAGCTATCGCGAGAGGGCGCGGATTCCGGTTGCGGCGGAGACTGCGGCAGACAGCAGAGCGCACGTGCGCATGTCTTTTTCTTTTTCGTGTAAGAGCAAGCATCAGCACCAGAATCTTCTGGCTTAACTGATAGCAAATATTTTTGTTCCTGTTACTACATTTTGGACCAATTTATGAAGAAGAGCATGGCAGCTTCTTCATTCAGTTAATTGTAAGGAGGTATCAATTCGTTTTTTATTATGGTTCGTTTTGTCTCGTTGATGAATATCTCGATTTGACTAATATAGAGTCATTCTAGCATTTTCATTTTCTAGGAGACTTGTATGGGCAAAAAGTGGGCTAATTATTGTCGTTTATTCGTATTGC
Source organism: Rhipicephalus microplus (assembly GCF_013339725.1). NCBI lineage: Eukaryota > Metazoa > Arthropoda > Arachnida > Ixodida > Ixodidae > Rhipicephalus > Rhipicephalus microplus. The sequence goes on along the minus strand of NW_023611193.1, from coordinate 63,076 downwards.
TCTCCTATCCTGACTTATAGTTTTACTATTATATCACGTATGGATATTATTGAGGTGGTCAGCCGAAGCGCAGTTGCGCTCTCAATAATTGACTGTCCTGGTTATGTCATTAAAGTAAGGTACGTCAGAAGTAATTTTGCCGCAGTTTTGTAGAAGGCATCAATTAGCCGATTTAAATTCACTCCCCACGTATTTAACAGGGAAAGTGCCTGAGTTTTCATCCTCTCTATTTTTTTCATCTGAATTTTGATTATGTTTTGGTAGAACAATGTCAATATCAGTGTCGTGTTCACTTACTGTACTCTCAACTGCATTTAAATGAAAGGGTCCACACAGTAGCATAACGGCGTCTTTCTAATGAAAACAAAGTTATTCGCTGATGTTGATCACAAGGCAAAGAAAAAGTGCAAAGTGTCACTGTCATGTAACACTACAGTGTTTTACAAAGCTACTTCAAACTCTGAACGCGTGTTGCGTACTTCTTGAACAAGCAAAGCCTTTTTATGTTCGTTCTTACATTTTCAAACGTATCCATTGATCACGGTAAAATTCACAGTGACAATAGGTAACCACAATTAGCATGACCAAAACGTGCCTGTAACCAGCCCGTGGTCGTCGCACAACCGGCGGTGTTCAGCCTAGCCATAGTCTAGACCACCGTAGTCTAGATGCGTGATGACCGCCTTCCTCTCTGTATCCTGCTTCTGCGGCTCAACGGGAGTATTCATGAAACGGCGTTACAATGAAAAGCAGCACTGGTTCTATGGAAGGAAAGAAGAAGCAACCCTTTTAATCGAGCGTAACCCGTGAGCGTATTCAGAGGACTATTACCGACTTCGCTTGTTAAACGAGCTGCAATCTTTTTTTCCTGACCAGTGCCCTCCATGCTATCAAGCCCACATACTTCGAAGTAAAGTAAGTTTTCCAGCACATCCGGATTTCTCGCACAGGCATTCCAAATATAAGTGCTCTAATACGAGAGGTGCAAATCTACAGTACAAACGTCCATTTAAGAATATCTAAGCCCAAGCATCTGCCTTTGCCTCTCGTGCACCTTGGCCCGACATTCCCAAATGAGCGCGAAGTTAGTATAAAAGAGCGAAACCATTTTTTCTTCTCGCCACATACAAGCTTCAGCCCACAGTGCAGCAGCCATTTCGACCACATGAAGGAGCGCCGCGGAGCGGAGAAAAAGCGGGCCACTGCTCACCTCTGGAAACACTCTCCTTCCGTGTAATTGCGATGGCCATAGAGACACCCGCCCACGCCCGCCATATCGGAGGCCATGGCCATTATTATGTAAATTGAGTGACAAAGTGACAAAAAATGAATGACAAAGCTCAGTCTAAGGTGCACAATGTCTATGTTGAAGTCACATCACCACCTTGCATGAAGGGTGTGTGCCTGCAGGTGTGTTAGATGCGAAGCAGCTTTTGCTTTACATGCGAAGTGCACATGCGCAGCTGGGAGAGGTCCCCTCTCTCTCTTTTCTCTTCCGCTCTTCCCAACTCTCTCTCCCATGTCGGCCGCGAAGGCAACGAGACGCTTCCTCTGTATACACGATCACTTCATAGCTGCTGATCGTCGGTCGTGCGGAGCTCTCTGTTTCTGTCAAAAAGAGCGCTTTGCAAAAGAGCACAGGATCATATTCAATGTCTCTGGCGTGTGAGTTGACGAACTAGCTGTTTAGCAGGGCTACAGTCATGGTCACCGGTGGCGCTGGTCACCGGCAGCGTTCGTGAGGTAGAGGTTCTGAATGTTGGTGCACCTACTTATGGCGATATAGACGAGCTTCTGTGGGGGCCGTTCACCATCTCCCCGCTGCTTCGCATCCACAAGTCGTTCCCTTTAGCGAGAGATGGCATAATATTTTATAGTGTCCTGTCGCAATTTCGATTGATATTGGCGTATTGTTATTCACTTTTTCCTCACCTATGTTACGCGAGGGTTCCTTCATCATATTTTAATTCATAACAAAGTGAGAAAGAGTAAAGGCTAGTGCACACCGGCGAATAGCAGCGGTGGCGCGACCATTTGCGACTGGCGACCAAAAAGCGACTGATGTTCACACCGGCAGCGGCTGCATGCGAGCGACCGGAAGTCACAAAAGCGGAGAGTCACGTCCGGATCTCGTTATCAACGAGAACTCTAGAGACCGGCGCCAATCAGCTGATCACCGCCAGCTGAGTGAGCGGAGCTAGAGTTCCTGTATGTGCTACCTGCTACCTAAAGGTAGCATATATAGTAACTCTAAGCGGAGCAAACCGGGCGCGCCGCATTTATTGTTTTTGTCCGTTCTCGCACAGCGTTCCCAACAGCGTCAAGTTCGATTCACGCGAAGAACAAGACACTGTCATGGTGCTGATGCGCTGTGCCATGGTGTCAGCGCTGGCATCACAGATGCCTCCAAAGAAAAAAAAAGCCGGTAGTGGGTGTGACAGTCCTTTCGATCGCGGGAGTTTGCCGGCCATGCAAGCCAGCTGCCTCCCGAGCTACGCTGAGGCGACGAAGAGTATTTCCGAGAGTCGTACGTACTGAGAAACGGTCCTTGAGTTTGAATTGACTTGCCACAGCCTACAATACAGCACAAACGCGTCTCGAACGCGGTGTCTCAAGTCATTGCCAAGGCATGAAGCACAAACGCGTTCCAAACGCGCTGCATTGAAGGTGGTGACAAATCAGATTCAATACAATAAAACGGTTCTGAATACGGGAAAAGGATAGTGCACAATTTATTTTCTCTTTACTTTGACGGTGTTTCCCTTCTTACGAATACCACCAAGTAAAGGCAAAACCTCATAAGCGCCAAAATGCATGCGACCGCGACGAGCAACGCGACGTAGATCGTCTTCGCGCGATCAGTCGCTAGCGCAGGCAAACCTCATTCACCCGACGGCTTCGGCGAGCGAACTTCACTGTTGCTGGCATGAGGCCGTCTACTCGCACCAAGAAAACCGCGTAGTGAGTGGTATGTAATTTGAAAACAAGATATATTGTTGTGTAATGGAACGGAAAGTGTTTATGAATGCCTTGCAGCACTTTTTATATGCACATACGTAAACATTGCGTAATTTCTTGTTGCGCATGCGTGACTCGGGCAGGGTCACGTGCACCTATGTAGTCCTTGTCTTTTCCAGTTTTTCGCTTTTGGCTGCTTGAGCCCAGCACTTCCGGACGATAAGCGACGGTTTCAAAATCTGGAGAACCGAGCGATCGCGCGAAAACGAGCACGCGACACGTCGCGCGAACGCCCTGTTTCGTCGCTCATAGCATCGCTCGTCGCTGTCGCTTGCATTTTCGTGCTTATGAGGTTTGCTCTTAAGTATGCAAGACATGCTGGTTTATAAAGAATAAAAGTTACTTTGACTACATTTCCAAGCAGATGAAGTTATTTTCACTGTAATCACAAACAGACCCGTAGCTCTGGGGTATAACATCCGCCTGCTTGCAAGTGACCCAGGTTCGAACACCACTCGGACACAGAAGTTTTAGGGGCAAAGCTCCTCTTAGTCTAACTTTGTCACGCGTCACGTGTAACCGAAAGAAGAGTCGAGAAAGAAACGATGACAGTATCTCCCGAACAGTATAATAGACGGCTGTGTTTCGAAAAGTAAAAGCAAACTACAGTTCAGTGAGAATATTTTAGATGGCGCTGTACCACTTCTCTCCTATTGGCTGCTGCGCGTGCGTTCCCTGAGTGCGTGGCGAACGAGTGTTTCTCTTTGTCTGGAGTGTCACCGTACGTGTCGGATTGTTGGGGGGGGCGTGAACGAAGCAGAGCGGTGCGTGCGTTGAAAACGCTTGCACTAGGCTTCCTTGGCTCGTGTCTCGTCGGTGTTACCCGCGCGCCGTCTGCATTTCCGAACGCGATTGGACACATGGATGCATGCGCGGATGGTCGGGCAAACAGATGGATGGACGGATGGAAACTTCGCCCCACTTATCATCTTTGACTTTGTAGATATGCTGTGAGTTTTTCATTATTTTATTTGCATCATTCTCATTTTTCCGTTACGCATTAGATTGTGAGGATCGTCATCGTTATCTTATTGCTCATACGCAACAAGATGACGATCACAATTGCTGTGTCGTGACACCTTCATACGTGACGGGTGTGCATTAAAATATGAGCAGTATACTCGCTGTTTTTCCAAGCAGATAAAGTTATTTTAACTGCATTTGCAAGCAGACGCGTCGTTGCGCATTAGGACACCTGCTTTTTAAGCGAACAGCTTTGGTTCGGTCCGCATTTTATTTAAACCTATTCTTTTCTATCTTGAATAATAGGTGACGGGCAAGATGAGGATTTGTCGCTCACAACCGATGATGCTTACGCTGACACCGACGCCGACGCCAGATTTTTTGCGAAACCAGCTCTTTAATGCTATCGCGTTAAAGTGATCAGACAGCAGTGCAATTGGTGAGTAAGGGATATGAATTGCGTTTGCTAGGCTCTTGGCAGCCTCTGAATCCTGAGCACGAAATCAGTGCATCTGCAGCTTTTCGTCGTCGTCGTCATCATGATAATAATATTAATAATAATAATAATAATAATAATAATAATAATAATAATAATCACCATCATCAGTCTGACTATGCCCACTGTAGACCAAAGGCCTCTCCTATGATCCGCCAATCTACCCGGTCCTGTGCTTTTTGTTGCCACGTTATACTCGCAAACTTTTTAATCTCATCCGTCCACCTAACTCTCTGTGTCCCCTTCGTGCGTTTGGCTTCTCAGGGAATCCAGTCAGTTACCCTTAATGACCACCGGTTATCCTGCCTACGTACTACGTGTCCGGCCCATGTTCATTTTTTTTCTTTATTTTGACTATCATATCCTTTACCCCCGTTTCTTCCCTGACTTATTCTGTTCTCTTCTTGTCTATTAAGGTTACACTTATCATTTTCCTTTCCATCACTCTCTTCGTCGTCCTCAATTTAAGCTGAACCCTCTTTGTAAGCCTCCAGGTTTCTGCTCCGTAGGTAAGTACTGGCTAGATGCAACTATTATATACATTCCTCTTAAGGGTTAGTGGCCATATACCAGTCATTATTTGAGAGCGCTTGCCATATGTGCTCCAACCCATTCTTATTCTTCAAGTTAATTCAATCTTGTTGTTCGGCTACGCGGTTATTACCTGTCCTAAGTATACATATTCTTTAACGACGTCCAGCAGAAAACAGCACTTCGTGATACTTTGTGATATCTCCACATATCACAAAGTGCTGTTTTCTGCCGAGACTGTTGCACATTACTTTAGTTTTGTGTATAATGATTTTCAGACCTACCTTTATGCTTTCCGTCTCCAGTTCAGTAATCATGAACTGTAATTCATCCCCTGAGTTACTCATCAAGCCAATGTAGTCAGCGAATCGCAAGTTCCTAAGGTACTCTCTATTAACTCGTATCCCTAACTCTCCCCAGTCTAGGGTCCTGAATACTTCCTATAAGCACGAGGTGAATAGCATTGGAGAAATCGCGTCTCCCTGCCTTACACCTTTCATTATTTGGATTCTTCCGCTTTGTTAATGAAGAACTATGGTGGCTGTGGATCCTCTGTATATTTCTTCTTGTATGTTTATTAAGGGATTTTGGATTCTCTTATCCATAATGCCTGCATTACTGCTGATGTTTCGACTGAGTAAAACTCCTTCTCGTAATCTATAAGATCTATGTATAGGGGTTGAGGGTTGGTTGTATTCAGCGCATTTATCTATTACCTGATTTACACTATGAATATGGTCTATTGTGGAGTAGCTGGTACAAAATCCTGCTTGATCCGTTGGCTGATTGAACTCTAATATCGTCTTAATTCTATGAGCTATTATTTTCTCAATAGTTTGTGTAGACGGAGAGTAAGCTGATCGGCCTGTAACTGTTGAAGTCCTTGACACCTCCTTTCTTATAGATTAAGATGATGTTGGCCTTCTCCCAAGGTTCTGGTACCCTTCCCGCTATGAGACACTTATATCTAAGGTGGATAATTTCTCTAACATGATTTCTCAGCCATCTTTAAGGAATTCTGTTGTTACTTTATTCTCACCAGCGACTTTGCCTCTTTGCATTCCTTCTAGGGCTTTCCTTAGTCTCCCTGTCGTTACTAGTAGGATGTCAAATTCTCTTGGACAATTATAGTTTCTCCCACTACCATTCTGATTCTTTTGGCTCCTGTACAGCTCTCTGTAGAACTACTCTGCCATCTTGACTATTTTATCTATACTAGTTATGACATTGCCTTCCTAGTCTCTCAGTGCATACATTCGATTCTCGCATATGCGCAGGTCTGCCTTCGCAGCTTTTAGGGTTCTGTTGCCTTTTACAGCCTGTTCTATTCTTTCTATGTCATACCTCCTGACGTTGGCTACTTAACGCCTATTTATTAACTTTGAAAGCTCCAGTAGCTCTATTTTGTCGCTTGCATTTGAAGCTTTCATCGTTTGCCGTCTCTTAATGAGATTTTTTATTGCCTGATATAGTTTGCCAGCTTCCCGTCTAGTGAATGAACCTCCAATTTCAATGGCACACTCTTTGATTGTACTAGTAATAATATCATTCATTTCGTCAAGAGGAAGAGGAGAGAGAGTGAGAAAGAAAAGGCCGGGAGGTTAACCAGATATTGGCATCTGGTTTGCTACCCAGCGCTGGGGGCGGGAAAGTAGGGGCAAGAAAGAGGGGTTAGATAGAGAGAAAAACGCACGCGCACTCATAAAAAAAACGAAAACACACACAGGAAAGGCGTACTAGCTACAACCGTTCAGTAAGGCCGGTCGATCGCAAAAAGTGTAATAGCGCTTTCCGGGCCCTCTTCTGTGAAGTCGCATCCTGACGATACTGCAGAATTCCCTGCTCCGACAGAGGTTGATCATCTAATTTGTTGAGTTCCTTGCGAAGGCAAAGTCGTTGTTTACTATACGCTAGGCAGTCACAAAGAATATGTTGGATTGTTTCCTCTTTGCCACAGTGGCCACAGGCTGCGGTGTCGGCCATCCCAATGCGGAAAGCGTAGGCGTTGGTAAACGCAACGCCCAACCACAACCTACATAACAGGGTCTGGTCTGCTCGGCAAAGCCTCGACGGGACATGAAGACCTAGTGTAGGGTCAAGCGAGTACAGTCGGGCATGCTTGAAGTGTGGCTGATTCTATTGCGATGTGGTTTGCTGGCGAGCAAGCCTGCGGAGCTTTCGTGGAGCATCTGTCCTAGAAAGTGGTAGTCGCAGTTAATGATCTTCTGTGTAGGCTGAGCGGGCATCTTGATCGGCCCGTTCATTTCCGATAATTCTGCAGTGACTGGGCAACCACTAAATGTAATTTGGTGCCCTTTCTCAGTCAGGTGGTGTATAATCTCTGCTATTTCTAGTACCAGCTGCTCGTGTGGTCCACGGCGTAAGGCTGATAGTAGAGACTGCAGTGCCGCCTTCGAGTCGCAGAAAATAGTCCACTTGCGCGTAGGTTGATCAACTACAAACTGCAACGCGGCACGAAGTGCTGCCAATTCTGCTGTCGTTGATGTTGTTGCGTGACATGTCTTGAAATTAATTGTCGTGGCCAACCTTGGTATCACTACTGCTCCTGTAGAGCTGTCCGGCTGAACCGATCCGTCAGTGTAGATATGTGTGGAGTCTTGATATTTCTCATACAAGAAAAGTAGTGTGAGCTGTTTAGGAGCCGGTGACGACAAATTGGTCTTTTTCTAGACGCCAGGTATGTTAATATTAATCATTGGTTGAGCGAGGCACCATGGTGGAGTCACAGGTCTAGCGGCAGGAGAGAACGAAGTTGGGATCGACTCACCATGTGCGGTCACTGTTTTGCAGTAAGATGTGCGCTAACGTCGGTTATCTCATTTAGTGCCTCGAATCAATTATGAAGCAAAACTCTGAATTCCTGTAATTTTCCTCTCGCCGCCAGTTCTTTAGTTGGCTTCTTGCGTACCAGTTTTTGTCTTTGCTTTTTTTTAATTTCTAGCTGTGTACGAGCTCTTGCCATTCTATGGTCACTGCATCTAATCTTGCCAACTACTTCTACATCCTGTACAATGTCTGAGTGAGCACACAGATTGAATTCAATTTAATTTTTAGCTTCGCCATTGGGACTTCGCCATATCCGCTTACAGTTAGCCCGTTTTATGAAGAAGGTATTCATAATCCGTAAATTATTGCGTTCTGCGAACTCAACTAATACCTACCCTCTGGCACTTCTAGAGCCGATGCCATATTTCCCCACTGAATGGTCTCCAGCCTGTTTCTTGCCTACTTTGGCAATAAAGTCACCCTAAAGAATAGTAAACTGTTTCTTTACTTTATTAATGGCTGACTCTACGTCTTTATAAAAGTGATCAACCAAGTTATCATCATGGCTCGATGTAGGCACGTCGGCCTGTACCACCGTCGATGCCATATTTCCCCACTGAATGGTCTCCAGCCTGTTTCTTGCCTACTTTGGCAATAAAGTCACCCTAAAGAATAGTAAACTGTTTCTTTACTTTATTAATGGCTGACTCTACGTCTTTATAAAAATGATCAACCAAGTGATCATCATGGCTCGATGTAGGCACGTCGGCCTGTACCACCGTCATCTCGAACCTTTCGGTAAACTCAATTATGATACTTGCCACCCTCTCAACGATGGTATAGTATTCTTTTATATTGCCAGTGATATTCTTGTGTATGAGAAACCCAACTCCTAGTTATTTTTTTGTCAACTAATCCACGGTAGCATAGGACGTGTCCATTCTTCAGCACTGTACAAGCATCACGTGCCCTCGTAACTTTGTTGAGCCCTATTACACCCCTTTACAACCCTCTAATTCATCGAATAGCACTACTAGACTAGCCTCACTAGATAGCGTTTTAGTGTTGAGTGCAGCTATGCTCAGATTGCAATGGACTTTTCACCATACCTTATTAGGCCTTATTCGCTTCGCGGAAAATCCGGCGTCATAAAAAACGGATAGAAAAAAATCATGCCATATTCATGCAGTGAATGATGATGAGTTGGGCGAAGCGCCCATCCATCCGTCCATCCGTGCGTCCGTGCTCCTGCCCTTCCCTCCGTGTGTGCGTCTGTCCATCTGTCCGTCCATCCGTATTTGCTTCCATGCTTCAGTCCGTCCATTTTTTTCTTGCTTCCATCCGTCAGTGAAACCGTTCGTCTGTCCGTGCGACTGTTTGTCCATGCGTTCGTCTTTCCATCCATCCGGGCATCCGTCCGGACGTCCATCCGTGCAGACGTCCATCCGTCTGTCTGTCTGTCTGTCTGTCTGTCTGTCTGTCTGTCTGTCTGTCTTAAACGCGCAAGCAATACGTCTCCTCACATGAACTCCAATAAAAATATACAAGCACGAACGTTGAAGTAAGATCGATTACATAATGTGCTAATGAAAAAAGAGCAGCAAGATGAGGTTAAGCTTCTACGTTATTGCAGTTGCTTCCAAGGCATTACTGAAGCGTGAACCAAAATGGAAATTTGCGACATTGACTTGGCTACGCACTCAACGTTCACTGACGTGCGACCACAACAGTTCTCTATAACACTTGCACTACAAAATAAAAATGAATACAACCTTTCTATTTACACTCATTGCGAATGCCAACACGTTTAAGTACCCTGGCAGCTCATGAAATCCGGGTTCCAGCAGCAGTTGCTGCTATCACTGTCGTCCTTGTGCTTTTAATACCCGGCACTCAATCACCATTGATCCGGTGTGGTCTCTTTAGAGATTCACTCCTCTAAGTAGCCACGTCTCGTTTATCACCACAGGGCCACGCGTGTTCGCTCAACTCTCTACTTTCCTTCAGTTCCAATCTACTGCAGTGCAGTACAGCTGCCCTGGTAGAACTTCTTTTACCAGAACTTGTGTCTTTTTATTGGTGCCCTTCAATTTAGGCTTTGTGTTCTCACCTCTCGTTCAGACGCACGGTCACTTTTGTTTGGGGTCGTCTTTCGGGAATAAAAAAAATATCGCAAACAAGCCATGCCCTTCTGGGGTCAGACATTAAGAGGGCTGCAGTGTGAGCATAATGAATTATGTAAATGAGGTCTGAGTGGTGCCTTCGAGACCACGCGTTCAACGTGTATACGCTGCTGCTGCAGCTACTTTCACTGTCTATTAACTCTATGGAACCACCATAAGGAATGTAATAAAGATTGAAATTTCTTATTACTTTTCTCATCACGTCTTACATAATGAATGTAACTAACGAACATACCTGCGATCGCAGAAGAGTTTATAGGTAGGCTAGCTGGTGTATAATAATTACATTTTGGTAGCGCAAACAAACGGTGATAATTGTGATCTTTACAAATTTAATGTTATACAATGACAATTTCGACGTAGGCAGTAGTAAGGAATGTTTTGGTTGGCCAGTGAACTTCTGTTTCGAAGCACGCTTTGAGGATGAAAATGAATGAATTACTACAAGCAGCGACAATGTGCGACACTGACGCAGCCAGCCTATCTTAAAGAATCCCCGCATGGAACTGTATTCAACGAATGTGTCAATTTGAGCAGCAATGAAAATATCGATTTTGACAGGAGTGAAAATATTGTTACCGGGAAGATTTATTCGTCGACAGCGGGTCTTGCTAACGCTCTACAAAGCGTACTGTCATGCAGGCCAACGGGGAAGCTCTAGAGTCCAACTCACAACAAACACGTTGTCGTCTTCGTCCTTTTTGGGTGTAATTGCAGTGATTGTGCTGGAGCGACAGTACCATGCACGTATCAATATGAATATTGGCTTAGAGTGTGTTGTTCTTCGAAGGATAAATGGAAATCGTCGATTTTCTAAGCCATTTCTTTCGGTCACTAAAGGACTTCATTCGTCAAAAAAGTACGCCGGTTATTGTTGCGTGAGCATTCAGCAACTAACATTCTTCTATGGAAGTTTCTTAGAAGGCGTATTTTAAAGCGTGTTGTTGCATTGATTATGCATGTACACACCCGCCGGCATTGAGAAAGAGACAGAAGCCAGAAAAAGTAGGGAGAAGTGAGGGTGATCAGACGGACATGCGGTTTGCTGACCGCCAGTGGAGTATAAACAATCTGTCGCAAATGGATAACAGTGAGATAAAAAGAAACACGTTTACCTAAATGACAACCTTATATTAGCTGACATTATATAGTGAAAACTATCCTGCGCACTATGCCTGATGCTACACTTAATCCACCAAAAAATCACAGGCCAGTGAGCCCAGAGAGCAGAGTAGTGGCATGTTCCAAGTTTGCAGTACATATGAACTGTTATATCACGTAATGGATATCGCAGTAGAATAAAACTAAGCGACACTTACAGACTTTCTCACGATAACCATTCACAGCACTAAGGCAAAAAAAAAAACTCCCAGCATTTCCACGGAGTGAATGACGATGAGTGGGGCGAAGCGTCCGTGTGTCCGTCCGCCCGTCCATGCGTCTATGCGTCCAATTTTGTCCGAGAATGGAGACGATGCGCTGGTAACACTGACGAGACGCGGGCCAAGGAAGTCGAGCGGAAGCGCCTTCAACGCACCCGCCGCTCTCCTTCGTTTATGCCCCACCGACGACCGCCACCTACGGTGCATATCCAGGAAACTGAGAGAGGCACTCGTTCTCCGCTCACTAGGGCAAAGTTCGCACAACAGCCGATCGGAGAGTAGCGGTAGGGAAACGCCATTTAGAAAATATAAAATGAGACGAGAAATGGTCATTAATTTCTTTGGCCTTCTTTTCTTTCTCGTCTCTTCTCCTCTCGGTTACGCGTGACCAGTGACAATGTTTCCCTAAGAAGAGCTTCGACCCTAAACATCAAAGGCAATAAGTACAGAAGTGATCCAAAAGTATCGAACATTATCGCACCGGCAGTCACACCGCAGTAAAGCCTGCCGACCCAACGATCTAGCGTACGCCTTCTGTCCCGTGTAGTGCCACTAGATTCCGCTGGAACAGGCGCAATTTACGAATTCGAGTTACAGCAAGATTTTTTCCTTCCTTTGGAAGCATGCTCGTGGCTGGATAGACATGTATATATTTTTTTTTCTTTGGCCCACAGCAAGCCATATTCAATAGCGCACATTCCATTCTGCTTGTACAATGGCTTGATTCCGCTTCTATATGGCAATCATTTTTTGGTATGCCACTTTTTTTTGCAACGATTCCCTTTCTCACCGCTGCGTGCACTGCTAAAGGTATTGATTTGGTTGAGCGCAATGACCATTACATCTTGCCCGGCTTTATTGAGAAAAGTATTTATTTAAGTGGAACCAAGATTATATAGAAACGTAGAAGTGCACTTGATGCAATTCGAACAGTTATATACACTTATTGTCGCGCTTTTATTGTACTCACCCAGTGGCTCACACATTGTTTTACTGAAACTTCAAACCTTAACGCCCTTCTCTGAGTATAGATAGGCAAGTAGGCTGTGGCATGCTGTTAATACTTCAGACTTTGTATTGAATATTATAACTATATGTGTCGATGTTAGCGGCCCCACCACGGTGGTCTAGTAGCTAAGGTACTCGGCTGCTGACCCGCAGGTCGTGGTGGCGAATCCCGGCTGCAGCGGTTGCATTCCCGATAGAGACGGGAACATTGTAGGCCCGTGAGCTTATATTTGAGGGCACGTTAAAGAACCCACGTGATTGAAATTTCCGGAGCCCTCCACTACGGCGTTTCTCATAATCATACTGGGGTTTTGGCACGTGAAACCCCATAAATCAATCAATCGTCGAGGTTAACGTCCCAAAGTCACGATATATTATGAACGACGCCGCAGTGAAGGGCTCTGGAAATTTCGACCACCTGGGTTTCTTTAACGAACACCTAAATGTAAGTACATGAGCCTCGGACATTTTCGCCTCCATCGAAAATGCAGCCGCCGAAGCCGGGATTCGAGCCCGTGACCTTCGGGCTAGTATTTGAGCGCCATATCCACTAGACCACCATGGTGGGGCCTCCTATTTGATGTCATTCCTTTTGTCTCCGTAATTGCAAAACTTTAGTACTTGTATTGTTCTTCCTGCTACCCCTCTACTTATTGTGCTGCTATACCTCGATCTATCCTGCTCTTCGAGGATTCAGAGCACATTTATCGTTGCCTTACGGTCGTGGACGAAATCGACAACAAAAGAAGAACCGCAATGTATGTCTATCGCGTGTGTCCTGTCTCAATACACTACTGCAGCCTTTCCGATTGCCGAGTTGACTGTGTCATATTTTGAATCATACTTACCTGAAAAACAGAAAGATACAAAAAGCCTAAATATTGAACGACGCTTGGTATTCCAAAATATGCTTTGTATAGGCATAATGATACTATTAGGAGGCTCTTAAGCTGTCTAAATTAAGCGTGAATTATTGTCTTTACTACGTGCTCCACGTTCCAGCATACCGACTTAGCTAATACTAAAAGCGTAACATGGGAGACTCAATCCAATAAAAAAGTGGCGAAGCCCCTTCATTAAGGTTACATTTTACTCTTTGCATATATTGTGACATATGTGAAAGTTACATGGATAAATGACCAGCAGTTTTCTTTTGTTTATTTACCCTTATAGGGAATGGGTGGCTGATACTTTCTGCATTGCCTATAGAGAGCACTTACAGCAGCAGTGAAATTGCATCGCATTCTGTTGCGCTAGGCGGAGTCTTCAGCTACATTTAACTATGTAGTATACCACCTTTGTCCGGCACAGTTGTGCGCCCCAAAAAGTGCCCAACCTGCAACGGCGCAAGAAGATTTATTGCAAGGCATGCACATATGGCCCGTCCAAAAAGAGATGTGGACACGTCACTATTTCTGACCAAAATGCCAACGACAGCAGGAAAGTTTTTTGACGCGCTTGGAATAGAAGTATTGCATCGACTGGGGAACCATCTTGTATATGGATGGTCCACCTAGGTTCTTATTTCAATCTCTTCCCCATACCAAACAACCCGTAGTGTGTTAGAGAATGGGATTTCTATCAAGCAAATATGATCTTCCTCCCGATATCAATGCCATCGGAGATTTGTATGCGTATTGCAGAATGGCAAAGAATGCGGTGAGGACGACTGCAGAGAAACGATGGCATTTTGCGCCAGATAGCGTTTCCTGAGCTCTGGTAAGTTTGCTTATGGTATGTTTTCTTCTCGCTCGAAAAACTCGAATGCTGCCACCCCAGGAAGTTTTGTGTCGCGCGTTGGTCGTCCACCCGTGGCACGACAGTTCTCGCTGGCCAGCATAAATTTCGTGCTTGCAGACTTTTCTCTTCCGTCCCTTCTGCAGAGGCCTCTTCTAGTGTTTTCTTTGTTCCTTCAGTGGACAAGGGTCACGCCAGTCGCAGCTGTTGCATGTGCCTGCGTCCCCAGGATTTGTCACGTCTTGAGGAGATGTTTAGGCTCAATTGTGCTGTTAGGTGTACATATTTTTTGTGCTTATTGATTTTTTTACAAACGACAGCTTTTATATATAGTGCTGCTTTGTTCCAAGCTACAGTTATTTATTGTTTTTATGTCAAAGGTAAGCTTAACTCTTGTGTGTTTTTTTCTACATGGGTTATAGCAATCCCAGAATGCCGTGGAAAAAATGTCCGACGCTGATGTTCGGTATACATACCTTTTCGGGCTTATTGATTTTTTTACAAACGATAGCTTTTATATTCAGTGCTGCTTTGTTCTAAGCTACAGTTATTTATTCGATTTATGTCAAAGGTAAGCTTAACCATTGTGTCTCTTTCCTGCACGAGTTATAGCAAAAATGTCCTACGCATTTTTAAGAGCAGACAATTGTTTCGCAATGTTGATGTAGCACTAAAATATCAGTAGCACATAAGCATAATATTTAGGAGTACATATATCCAATAGGACATACTCGAAATAATGAAACAATACAAAAGTTGCCTCAGTATATCTGAAAAGTGCAACTTTTAAAACACAGCTTCTATGTGCACATTCGTCAGTTTCGGTCCACCTCAGCGGCATAGCAGTTTTGTTCCTCGGCTGCGGACCCGAACAACACCTGTTCAACCCAGTCGCGGTGGTCGCATTTCGATGAAGGCTGAATGGTTGAGTACCGTGCACTGTGCGATGTTAGTGCATGTTAAAGAACATTGTCTGTGGCAAAAATTGCCGAAGTCTTTCATTGAGTGTTCCTCGTAATCATATCGTAGTTTTGGCCATAAAATTCAAGATAATAGCAAGAAAGAATTAGTATAAAAGTTATTATTATTATTATTATTATTATTATTATTATTATTATTATTATTATTATTATTATTATTATATTATTATTATTATTATTATTATTATTATTATTATTATTCAATATGCAAATTGATGAAAGAGCGTATTCAGAAGTGGCTTGATATTTCAGGGCTGCAGTTCTATATAGCGATTCAAACCACCACCCTTCCGCAAGGGGAGTGCAGCGGCTTGACAATACTGCACTAGGTTATCTCTAGAGAATCAACTGAGTACAAGCTCACACGCAAGAAATATTTGCCTTAAAAACTATGATGTCTTAAACAAAAATCTCTAATGAAGTTCTTGCAAGGTGTGAAGTGAAAGTTTGTGCACAAGCATTCTGGCTATGCTTGCTTGAGTTTCGCGTCGTAGTATGTAAACGAACAAACCCTTGCAGCATGGGAGACTGAAAGCACGCAGGCGCAGGGCATCACTTGCAAAACGCAGAGCGCAGGCCTCGTGCTACAGTGAGTTTCTGCAGGATCACGTGATTCCACCTTTTCACATTCCTGCAAGAGCGCCCTCCTTGAACATTTACCCATTCTAATCCTTCCGAGGCCCTTTAGGCACTGTTTATTCTCACTCGGTGGAAGTGTTTCATCTGTTTCTGTGGCTCAATGAACCACTGAACGAGATGCCCACCGACATAGGTGGGCGCGTAGGTGGGGGAAAGGTGAACGTGGGGAGATCAGGCGAGAGGGGTGCAAAGCCAGCCCCATAAACTCACAGTTAGGCAGGAGGGTTGACAGGGGGGCGCAAATTCAACCCGATACATTGGCTAGATAAAGAAAGGACGTTGCGATGAAGCTTAGCCTCTCCCCCCTCCCTTGAACGGGAACCCTGCGTATGCGTATGCCCACTCACAGCCAACTAATTTTGCGCTCTAATTTTGCATTCAAGAGTATCGTAATCTTCGGTGGTATCTTGCTCACGTCGACGTATGAAGGGGTAGCGGGACCATGATTGACACTGCTTCTCTATACTGATGGCATCATCATCATCATCATCATCATCATCATTATCATCATCAACCTTACTATGTCCCCTGCCAGACAAAGGCCCCTCTCTCCCATGTTCCGCCACTCAACTTGGTCCTGTGCTTGCTGCTGCCATTTTATACCTACAAACTTCTCATCTCATCTGCCCATCTAACTTTGTCTCCCCCTAACCCACTTGCCTTCTCTGGGAATCCACTTAGTTACCCTTAATGAAAAGCAATTATTCTGTCTACGCGCTACATGCCCAGCCCATGTTCATTTTCTTTTCTTGATTTCAACTATGGTATCCTTCACCCCGGTTTGTTCCCTGATCCACTCTGCACTCTTCTTGTCTCTTAAGGTTACACCTACCATTTTCCGTTCTAGTGCTCGCTGTATGGTCCTCAATTTAAGCTGAACCCTCTTTGTAGAAAGAGAAAAAGTAAATACCAGAAAGGTAGGGAGTTTAACTAGACTAAGCTCAGTTTGCTATCCTATATGGGATATAGGGGAATGAGAGAGGAAAAGAGAGAGGAGGAGACACACATTGTACATAACACACACACCGCACACACAGTTTAGGTTTCACAGGTGGTCGCACAGTGACGTTGCCTTCAAAAATTGTAGAAGGGCTCGTGTGGCTTTCTGGGCTGAAGTACGTGAAGTCCGCGCTCCCAAGATCTTCTCAAGAGTAAAGGGTTGATCATCCAGCCTCTTTAAGGCACACTGGAGATACCGGCGATCTTCTTGAAAATCTGGACAATGGCACAGGACATGTTCGAGAGTTTCGACACAATGGCAGTTATCACAGTTGAGGAGTCAGTCATACCAATGCGATGACTTAACGAATTGGTGAAGGCAACGCCAACCCACAACCGATACAGCATTGTAGCATACCATTGCGAAGTCTTTGGTGGCAGCTGTAATGGAAGTAATGAAGCGAGGTTCTGTGGGCGTCGAGTGGAGTTTAGTGGAAGATTCCAATGCATAGGTGTGGTATTATGCGCGATGCGGCGAAGTTCTTCTGCGGCATCAACCCTCGACAGGAGTATGAGCAGTGTGGGTGCTCCGTCATGGGCACAGTGGCCAGCGTTGTCGGCGAGGTGATTACCCCCAATCCAACAGTGACCAGGCAGCTGTTCAAATATTATGTCATGTCTTTTGTTAGTGGCGCGAATACAGATTAAATTTATTTGAGATACCATCTGATGGTGGTTCCCGCGTCGTAGACTTTGCGTACATTGAAGGGCCTCCTTGTAGTAGCAGAAGATTGCCCATTTAGCAGAAGATTCTCACATAACAAATCTAATTGCGGCTAGAAGGGCGGCGAGCTCAGAGCCTGTATGTGTTGTGACGTTTGAAGTCTTAAACTTGACGTCGATTGACCGAGATTAAATCACAAAAGTGCCCGTCAAACTTCCCGAGATTGAACTGTCTGTATATATATGAGTTCAGTTTTCATATAATATAAGCAAAAGGTCCAATAAGATCTGTTTGAGGGCTGCAGATGACAGGCTAGCCTTTTTGGTTATCCATGGGAATTCAAGGTGTACAGGGGGTCTTTGCAGGCACCACTCTAGGCAAAGCGTTATGGTTGCGGGTGAGAATCACCAGGAGATGGAATGCTGGTTAGCCGCTACCACTTCGGAGAACTCGGCCTTCAGTCTTTCCGGTGGCAGGCTAGCAAGGTGGTGGTTAGGCAGTCTGGATATATGGCGAATGTGCGCCTCGAGTATGTCGACAGTTATATAGGTCATAATCGGGTGGTTTTTGGCAATGACAATTGTTGCGACTGTGTTAGCACACCCAGGCAATCCCAAGCATGTGCGAAGAACTTGACCTTGAATTCTTTGCAGGAGTTGTATGTTGGGTTTTCCGGCATTTGAAAGCACGGGTGTGCTATACCGAAAATGCCTTAAGAAGAGCGCTCTGTACAGTTCAAGCATGGCTGACAAGGAAGTTCCCCAAGTTTTACCGGAGAGAAATTTTATTAGATGGGTGATAGAGTTGAGCCTCTTCTTCAAGTGCGCGATGTGAGCACTCCATGAAATATCTCTGTCAATAATGATGCCCATGAATCGATGACGTCTCGTATATGAAATCTTGATATTCTCGATGGAAACGGGATACCAGAACATCGCTTTGCCAGCGAAAGGGACCAAGGTGAATTTCTAGTAGAAAATTTTTAGCCCTCGATCACGGAGATACTTCGACGTTGTTTTCGCTGCTTTTTGGAGCCTTGCCCGTACCTGGGGTCACGTCACTTCCGAAGCGCAGATGCAGATGTCATCGGCGTACACAGAAAGGTAGACTGATCGAGGCATAACTCGGGCAAGCCCAATTATCGTGACGTTAAACAAAGTAGGGCTGAAACCCCCACCCAGTGGGACGCCACGAGAGGTGTAATGGCTTATGGTGCGGCCTTCTGCAGTGTACATAAAAAAGGATCTCTTCAATAAGTCCTGTCCTGTCTTCAATAAGTAGCTCCAAATTCATTTAAACGTTTCTCCACTGGTTTCAATATTTTCCAAAGCATCGAGAATGGCGTCGTGCATTATGTTGTCGTGCCCTGTTCACGTCGAGGAACATAGCAGCGGATATGCGCTTGACGCATTTCTGTTGTTGCACAGAGGTCCCAAGGTCGATGACATTGTATATAGAAGAAGGGCCTCGTCGAAAACCAGTCATATGCTCTGGATATATATTGTAGCACTCTAGGTACCATTCGAGGCGTGTGAGGACGATTCTTTCCATTACTTTTCTTACGCATCTAGACAGCGCAATAGGTCGGTATGATGCGAGGTCAAGCGGCGATTTTCCAGGCTTGCGGATCAGTACCAAGCGGCTGGATTTCCACCTATCAGGAATGACGCTGTCAGTCCATGATTGGTTGTAGCATTCTAGCAGCAGGTCCCAGCCCCATCCTCCAAGATGGCATAACGCAGCATACGTGATGCCAGCTGGCCCAGGTGACGATGAACGCCTCCAAGTAGCTAAGGCCGCGTCCAGTTCCTCGAGCGAAAAAGTACATTTAGTTCAAGGACACGCACTACAGGAGCATCGCCGAAAACTTCATCACTCATGGTGACCACATCACCCAAAATCCTCACGCAGAAATCTTCGGCAAATTCAAATTGCAGGTGGCCTTGTTGGAGAGCCAGTGTGCTGAATGGATGTCGTTGTTGTGGATGAGAACCAAGGCCACGTACCGTTCACCATATAAGGGACATCGGTTTGCGAGGATCGAGTGATGCGCAAACTTTACTCCACCATTGGTCCTCCAGCTTGGCCACTCTACGTTGGATTTTCGCCTGTAAACGTCGACCATCTCTGAGGTCATGAATTAGTGAGCCTGTACTTCCCCTCAGCCGGCTTCCGAATTGTACGTAATCACTCAAGTTCCACATGAAACTCTGTGCGCTTTGATGTGTGCGTAAAGGTGCTGTTAACTGTTTCCATTACATTTACGATTACCTCCTCCAGGCCACACGTGACACCTTCGCATGCCTCATCCACCTTCGTCTTATACATTGACCAACTAACGTTTCTGTAAACTGAAGAAGATGAATTTGCAAAACCTGTGGCCTTCAAATACGTTGGAATATGGTCACTGCCGTGAGTCTCAATATCGGTGAACCATTGCACTTCTTGAGTGAGTTGCCCTGACACCAGTGCCGAATCCAAACAACTGCTGTACCTAAAACCACCTATATACATTGGACTGCCATCATTCATAATGTAAAGTTCATGGCGTGAGGTGAGGTGAGCAAGTTTTCTGCCCCTGGGATCAATTTCGCTGCTACTCCAAAGGAAGGGGTGAGCATTAAAATCCCCAGCTATAATGCAGGAGCCTGGTGTAGCTGTGAATGTGTCATGCAGTCTTTCACCGTAGAACTGAACAGATGAAGAAATGTAAGCTCCGGTAAGCGTGAAGGCTACCTTCTGTTTTGTAACATGGAGACACATGTACTGAATTCCGTTTGGAATTGCACCAACTCCGCAGTGTAGGTTAGATCTGAGCGAATATATACAATTACTTTGCTGGGTTCACCACAAGTCGATGAAGTGAACAATTCGTAGCCAGAGAGCTTGATCGGTTCTGATAGGTTTGGTTCACATATTACTAATATAGGAAATCAGTTGCAGAAAACATACCAGCGAATACAGGAAATCCGTGATTTCAGTCATCTGGCATTCCACTGGAAAACCATTGCACTACGCACTTCTTCGCGGAATGCAGGCGATGGACGAGCCATTGTGTCTACGCAAGGTTGGCAAGCACTGGACTCAGGGCATCCAATACTTGCACTGCGCATCGTGCTGTTGCAATGTTTATATCACCTAAAAGGGTGCGTATTGCATCGATGAGAGACTTGACCATCGTCAAAATTTCACGGTCACGCTCTCGGGGCTCATCTGGGCGAGATGCGAAGCGTGGTGCTACTGGTGCGCTTTGCACCTTATTCCCCGAAATTATTCGTGGAAGTGTTGGCCATGCTTCTTCCACAGTCTCCTTTTCGAGTGTATTATTCGCAGTGCACGTGATGTTTCACTTCGTTGTTGCTAACTATGTAGATTCCACTTAAAAGGGCTTTGCTGCAACCATGCTTCGGTAGGTAGACTTTCTTGGTGAGCGTCTGCGGCGAGAACGATGTCGCCTGACAGCAGCTGCTACCCCGTAAGTCGAATGGTCCCTGACCATTTTCCGCCTTATTTCCTGCCTTATTTCGGACACTTCTTCGATAAGGCGTCATGGCGTTCATGGCAATTCAGGCTGTTGTAAGATGCAGCCTTACACTGTTCGGCCAAACGTGTAGCACCGCAAAAGGAACTTGTTGTAGATTTTTCACAGACAGGGCTCACATGCCCAAATTTCTCACATATTCGGCTCTGAAGCGGCTTGGGAACAAAGGGGCGCACAGCATGTCGGAAATGACCCACCTTTGGAACAAAGGGCCACACAGCATGTCGGAAATAACCCACCTTTACATGTGATGGCTGGCAATCACTCTTAAAGTCAATCTTCACGCATCCGGACTTTCCTAGGCAGCATACCTGAAGGATTTTGGGTCCATCATTGGCAGGCTTAATGACGATTGCCAGATCTTCATTCGGGGTTGTCACGTCAATATCATATATGACTCCAGTAGTTCCTCGTCTCCCTAGTGTAACGATCGTCCGAACGTTCATGTCACCGAGAAAGGTGACCTTGCTGAGAAAATCTAACGCAGAAACTTGAGTGATGTCCTCCGCGACAACATTCTTGCGGGGATTCACTCTGATGTCTTCAATACGGTTCGGTATCAGTGTCTCGAGCTTTGAAGATACCACTTGCCTGTGCAGCAGTCTGATGTTGATGGAAGGCTGCGTGGGCAAGAAGAGGACGGTGTACTTCGGTGAGCTTTTATGGGTCTTCAAAGCTGTGTTTATAAAGGCCTTTAGCATCCTCCTCTTTGCTTTCTGACTCAATACTGCCTCGTATTCATCATCCGTACGGTCGGCACTCTCGGTGGTGTCAACGATAATTGCCTCACGTTCACTGGAGGGTATGCACTTACAGTTTAGTGCAACCGCAGGAGATCACTTTATTCACCGTCTTTCAAAAGCAGGTGTCGAAGATCATAATATTCTTACGTAAATGAAGTACCCGCACTTTTTAAAAGCTGTTTAGCGAGGCACTCTTCGTTCACCCCGTATCAAGAAACTGTAATAATGTAATAAGTGTGCACCACAAAATGAAGAAATCCCACTACACACAAGTGACGAGATCAAGGAAAAGGAAAATAGGAGCAAAAGAACGGCAGGGAGGTTATCAAGCCTATAGGCAGCCGGTTCGCTACCCTGCGCATGGGAGGGTGATGGGGGAGATGAAAGATAGAGAGCAGAGAGAGAAGAGAGATAAACACAGCACATTCGGCAGCACACGCACGCACACTCAGTCATTGTCCAGTTTTGTCTTTCGCGGTGTTTTACATTGCTGTTACAGCCGCTTGTTCAAGTCCGTGTCGCGTAGGAATTTCAGCAGAGCTTTTGTCACCTTCTGTTGCAATGCTTTCTGTCGGGAACTTGACATAATAGTGTCCACAGACATTCGGCTGCTGTCGAAGCGCGCAAGAACGGACGCCAGTGACTGTCTCTGGATTTCATACAACGGACAGTCGCACAGGATGTGGTGTAGCGTCTCTTCGCAATGGCAGGCATCGCAGAGAACATTGTCGGCCATTCCTATAAAAAAAAAGAATAGGATTTTGTAAATGCCACTCCTAGCCATAAGCGATGAAGAAGGGTGGCTTATCTTCGGTCGAGCCCAGTGGGCATGCGGAGAGCCATCAGAGAGGACAGGTGGTGTTGACGATTTGTCTCGTTGCTTGGTGGGCAAAAATGAAAGAGACAACAGTTGGCCTAATGAAAATATCGCGCCAATGGACACAACAAACCATCGCACTTCACACACACACGCGCAAGCATCATTCGCCATTCACTTAAGCACGTACATATTCGCGCAAACTGATGCCTATCCACAGAACCAGCATCAACAAAAAGGAGACAAATGAAGAGACAACATGAGCACTTGAAGGATAAAAATGAAGCATTTATTTTTTGTATGTGTTATCACAGGCCTCCAATCTTGTGGACGGTGCTTCAACGATAGCGATGGTGACGATAGCAGAGTTATCTGGTTACTTGGGTGTTGCAAATTTTACCTCGTAAATATAAACTGGGTGTAAATCTTCTTGCTCGAGACAACAAAAAAAACTAGAATCCAGTAAACTATGTAGATAAGTTTAGTAACCCACGTTTCAGGTGTAGAAGTAGACGCATGACTCAACACCACAATGGCCTGATGATTGATTGATACATATGGTTTAACATCCCAAAACCACCACGTGATCATGAGAGACGCCGCAGTGGAGGGCTCCAGAAATTTCGAGCACCTGGGGTTCTTTAACATGCACCCAAATCTGAGCCCACGGGCCAACAGCATATTCGCCTCCATCGAAAACACAGTCGCCGCTACCGAAATTGGATACATTAACTCCGAGACCACCACGGCGGGACGACAGTGTCCTGAGGGGAATAAACCCGACTCCGCTGAAGGACCGTTCTAGAGTGGGGCTGGTGGTCTGGAGACCCCTGCACACTAGTATATATTCCAATGTGAGTATATTTGGCATATTATAACTGGCAACATGCGACCATCAATCACCGCTATGCAAGGAAATTCCAAAGCTTCACCACATCATGTGAGCCTCCCAAGAAATCGTAGGTAACGTCATTAAACGACACGCTAGCTCAATAGAGCAGTGCGACACTTCGCTGTCCTGCTCAAATGATTGATATGTGGGGTTTAACGTCCCAAAACCACCATATGATTACGAGAGACGCTGTAGTGGAGGGCTCCGGAAATTTCGACCACCTGGGTTCTTAAACCTGCACCCAAATCGGAGCACACGGGCCTACAACATTTCCACCTCCATTTGAAATGCAGCTGCCGCCACCAGGATTCGAACCCGTGACCTGCGGGTCTGCAGCCGAGTACGTTAGCCACTAGACCACCGCGGCGGAGCGCTGTCCTGCTCAAATTCTGAAGATCAGCTCAAGTCGATTGACCTTGCTCGCCAGCTCGCAAAGGCCGCAAAGGGTTCGAGTTTCGATGGGAGAAAACCTTTGTCACAAAAACAGTGTCTTCATTCATTCGTACGTTTACCAAATCTGTGTTCAGAAAAAATGTTTAACGATTTTGAGTACATGGTACTGAACTATGAGAGAGCAGTAAGCCGTCCAACTATTAAGCAATTATCTTTTTATTGCATTCGCGACCTACCTAGTTACTTGCAAGATAAGTAAGCATGACGACATTCTTTCATTTCCCAAGTTTTATATGTATATACCCTGTTGTCATTTTATTTGTTTTAAATAAGGCAAACGATGAAAGAGAAACAAAAGAGTGTCTAGAGACGTCGTGGAAAATTTTTTATCATTCATCGTACCTTCACTTCTAACAGAGACGTTCTTTCTTTCGTGTCTAATTAAATTCATTTGTTAAGCGCTCTTGGAAGAAGGAAACATTTTATTTAGGATGGAACTACGTCCAAATTTTTTATGCTGTTTTGTCGCTCGTGTTTCGGATATGAATGTAAACCTTGATACACGAAGATTCAATTTAGAATACAAGAGCTGGTAAACTGGCACTATTATTGCTTTTGTTTCTATTGGTAGCAACTTAGAAACCTATAAAGTCGGTGCGCCTAGTAGGAGAGACTTATTCAAACGAAGGCGCAACAAGCAAAGTCAATTTAAACGCAGAGCCAAACAGGCAGCAGTGAGCGAACTGTGAATTACAACTAGAAAAGCTTTCATCGGAGGTTACGTTAGAATAAATCACTGCAGTGTTTAACTAGTTTCCCTTGTACGTATATAAAAAGAAGCTCTTCCGTATCTCAGATAACAACTGAATATACAGAAAGACTAAAATTTGTTGCTTATTCATTTATAGACATGGCTTTACATTATTACTTTATAAGGATAACGTAATGTGCTTTGAGTCGGTTGAAATTGGCTGTAGGAGCTACAATTCATCACTGCACAGCCCTGCGCGTCTGTGTCCTACTTCACCACTTGCGATGCGGGAGAATACGCAGGGCATATCTGTGTGACATTGCATATGAGGACTTACGAAACATCAGCGATGGTGTCGACCTTTATAAAAATACTCAGGGTTTCACTAAAAACAACGGTATCATCATGAGGCACGCCGTAGGCTCCAGAAATATTGACCGTCTGTTGTTCTTTAGATTGCACTTACATCTCACAACGCGCGGGCTTTCAATATTTCGCATCGATCGAAATGCGCACCGCCATGGCCGGGATCGGACTTTCGGGTCAGTTGCCGAGACCCGCAACAACTATATCATTCAATTGCGACTACCCACTTTATTTGTGAAAAGGAGGCATGCCACTGGGATGCGTGAGGCCACCCCGCCGCGGTGGTCTAGTGGTTAAGGTACTCGGCCGCTGACCTGCAGGTCGCGGGTTCAAATCCCGGCTGCGGCGGCAGCATTTCCGATGGAGGCGGAAATGTTGTAGGCCCGTGTGCTCAGATTTGGGTGCACGTTAAAGAACCCCAGGTGGGCAAAATTTCCGGAGCCCTCCACTACGGCGTCTCTCTTAATCATATGGTGGTTTTGGGACGTCAAACCCCACAAATCAATCGGGATGCGTGAGGCTCTCTAAAATTGTATTCGTTTTGCAGTACACGCCAATCCTAAAAGCATTGCTCCAAGTGTAATAAGGGTACTTATATTTATTACTCTCCTGGATCAGTAATGACACGCTTTTCAAGTCAACTCTCGATACCCACATCAGTATTTCTCGGATTCTTAAAAGACTGAAATCTGAGAAGCAGACCATCAAAGTAAAACTACACCTGTCTATAAGGCCTTAAGCGCCACAGAAGTAGGGCCGCCCATGGTTTTAACCTGAGCGCGCAAGCTTGACCAACGAACGAACAAGCGCTGATTCTCGGCGTCCTGGTGCCCAGCTCTAAGAACAGCCTGGCAGGTGGCAGCTACACGGTTTGCTCATCAGACACATGCACGTATTCTCGTTCATTTCACCACCGCGCTTCGTTATAAGGCGCTTATCGACTAAGCGGTTCACACTCGCACATTCAAGCCATAAGGATTGGGTGCCTGTACCTACTGCTTGGCATATTTGTTCAGGCACACACGTGTTTGTCATTGGTGGTGATCTGTTCTATAACTAATTATTTTATATACAAAAATATCTCTAACACACGATCTCGAAACAATTCGTGAGCAGATTTCACGACACGTAATTATTCGATTACATCGCTTTGTAAAGCTTCCTGAGCACCTGATCATTTTATTCATATTCGTAAAAGCGTTACGCGATGTGCAGTTCTTCGTGTGAAGTTTTTGTGGCAGTATTTGCACATGGCCGTATCATGGCTGTCCTTGCGACTCCGTGCAGGATGCCTGATCTTTAACACAAAATAACTGGTTCGACAGAGGATAAATATTACATTGTTATTTAAAGCACCTAATTGTAAGTAAGTTACAGCAAGCGTAGGTGTTCTTATCACACGTGTGTGTGAGCAGTGGAATTACATTTTTTTTCTCTTGCGATGATGTAGCTGCGTGTCGACACAGCTTTCAACATTTTGATCATCTACACAACTCACTCCTTCGGCTTAGGAAAGCACACGTCAGGATTCAGACTAACTTCTAATGCGGTGCTACCGTAATGGCTAACGGAATGTCCAATTACTGCACTTTCACAGCACTCGTACTTCCTTTCTCTCTAATTTTTGATAGCTCTGTTGGTTATTAAGGTGGTTTTTCTCATGCTGCAAAGCCAGGTGTTTTTAATATCAGGTGGATGTAACGATAAAAAGATAAAACTACTGAAGTCCGCCACATTTCGTTCTCAAGACGGTATGCATAGTAGCCTGCACCTCCAGGTGTGCACTAAAGACAGGCGTTTGGTTGGACATTGAGCCAACCTTTGGGCTACATACCCTAATGCATAAGCGATACACCTTCCTTAGTCGTGGAGGTGATTGACTGCCCCACATAAGTTTTGTAGCCGTGTCTTCTACGCACTTCTCAGTTTGCATGCAGCAGTAGTACAATGCCTCTTCAACGTTTGCAGTTTCTCGTAATTCAGATGTACTCTTCAGACATATGGAGACCTGTCACATGTGGCCGAGATTTGCAGGATGTACATCGCACTTCAAGTAGACGCAGCAGCAACTACCACCATTCATGAATATATGGACATGAGTCCTCGTGTGAAAACCATCGTGTACACACTTGCGCCCACGCACCAGGAGTGGCAAGATAAGCGTGACGAGCAGTTTTATCCTGAGCCCAAAAAGAAGTTAAGCTTTCATTTTTTATGGAACAATAGCAGAGTAGGTTCCCCGCTAAGACGTGCCGACTTTCAACATATTTATGAAAAGTCGGTGAAAGTAGACCCACACTTGAAGTCTACAAGAGCACATTACACAGAGACCCATTTCAAGGTGCTGCTGTTACGTTTATGTCGGATGTCCCATTATGCAGCGCGTACCAAGCAACGAAGTCTGTCATGTAAAGGTTGTTTCGCATATACAGTGACTGAGAATTTCAAAGACCAGTTCAAACTTGGTTTACCTTATCGATCATTTTACTCTGAAGAAGAAAGTTATCGCAAGGTTAACGACATCCTGCTTCCCCTTCTACGTCAGCCTGACATTTCCTTTTTACTAGCGATGTCAGTTATTTTCCGAAGTGCACTATGATACCAATAATGTGCGCCAGATGTGCATATCATTCCGACGAGACAGCTATTTGTTTTGCTCGGCGCTCACAAACTGCCTCTAACCAAGCATACGAAATGCATACGGTATCTATATTTCAACCCTGCTATTTCTGAATTTCAAGCAGCTGAATAAGAAATTTTATGAAGATTCCATAACACTCACTCACTGCAGCATGGAAACGAAGAGACTTTCTTTTGTAGTTCATATTTAACGCAAAAGCTTTCCCCATAATTCGTGTATTCGTAGCATGCCCACAGCTTTGCTTATAGTGTGCCTTACTTTATCTTTGAGTCAACATAACGTTGCCCAGAGACTTCCCTGGTTTTTGTCATGCACGCCGATCGAGTTGGTGAGTGCATCCAATCTAAGCAAACTGCTTTGTACCAGTCATTTTGAGGCGTCATTGTTAACTTTTTCTACTTCTTATATATATATATATGTATATATATATATATATATATATATATATATATATATATATATATATATATATATATATATATATATATATCCAGAAACATGTGGCTTGGCGCACAAAATCTCTTAGGGTGAAGTTAAAAATGACCCGATTGGCAGAGTAAAAAAAAGCAAGGCATAACGTATATTCAGGAGAAATTCGTGGTGTTCCCTATGAAGAACAAGCATGCGTAGTAGATCATGTAGCTGGCACAAAGAGGAAGAACTGAGTTATGTAATCTCTGTAACGTGTAATTCAAATGATAAATTGCTGTTATATTTACAGACATGGTGCCAAGAGAGTGGAGGCACAATGGATGACAGCAGAGGAGCTCACGGTGAACTAAAATCCTAAAATGCTAAGCACGAGAACGTCTTCACTGATGCAAAAAGGGGTTGGCTGGATTGCTCTGCAAGACCCACAATTGCAAAGCAAATCATTATGAAGAACGGTTACGATAACAAATCACCTTAAGTTTGCACTGGCCATGCTACGATGTGAGCGGAGGGCACCGCCATTTCCCAAGTATTTTAGTGCTTAAGGGAAACCTCACGAACGTCTAAGATTTTTTTAATAAAGTTTCACTGATTGCTGATGGAAAGGCGACAACCATGCGGAAACGATACATGGAAATATTCTGAATTCACAACAATCTCACTAATGAGAAAGCAATAATAATCGACATTACATCTCCATAGTATAAATACGACGTGTACATCTCGAATGAAACGACAGAAATAGGAAAAGCGATAAAAGGAAGAACTTGGTGGGCACCGAACATAATTTCGTTCCCGTCACCAGCGATCAGAGGAGCAGCAACATATTCGAGTATGCAATGTTGTCAATAGCAAGCAAAAGAGCTCCGCATGAGATAAGGAGAGAAAGAGAGAAATGACGATAAGCCGCTTTCCTCATTGACGGTGCAAGACACGTCGTGTGTGTAATAGCATAGGCAGCATGTAGCTAAGTCTGGATCGCACCGACACGCAACATTCATCCGTTACGGTGGCGACTCGACTACAGACAAATCTCTTGGGCCCTTTCTCTTCAATCCAAGTTTTCTATCCTCCCGTTTATTTTTTTCACTTCCTTACGTCGTGCGTGTCTAAGAGAAAGGGGAATTAGGAAGCCTCGCTCGTCCAAACGCAGGACAAGCGAGGACAGACTGCAGCGCCATCTGTCAGGTTTCGGTCGCTAGTGCCTCGGATGTTAGAGGAGAGATATTGGAACTAGCAGTCGTTCTTAATGCGAGCCGAACATCCCATCCGCCTTGGAAGCCTTGTAATGTTATGCTGAGTACATACAGTTTCAGTGCTGTGGTTAACGTATGGGACAGATGAGGACATTTATTTACTCCTAGGTGACATGAACCGGCTTAGTACAGCGTCATTATAGAAGCATACGTATTGGTATTAAAAAGAGCTAAGGTGCATGACACTTGGATGATAGATTTCAATGGCTCCCTTGATGGCGTATATTGGGTGTTATATTTAGAGCTATATTGATGTTTACCGGAGCAGCCAGCTCAGTGAACATGCTTAATTTTTTCTAGTAGACATATGATAGTTGTTAAAAGTGTCTCCTCTATTTAGTGTTATTTCTTCCACACTCGGAAAACTGTACGCTAGATAATAAAAAATGATAACACTGAAGATTGGCTTATTCAGTGGCATAAGGGCTTCATTGAATGGGTATTCTCGCCAAAGCGACTCACCAGTCACCATCATAACAAAAGGCATGGCATCCTTCAAAGCATACTGGAATATGCTGAACGTACATGATGAACATGACTACCTACATTAATTTTGACTTTGTGGCAGCTGTTTCGTACAACGACCGACAATAGTAAAAACATTGTACTTTTTCAGAAGGGTGTCTTGAAGAGCCATTTACTGTATAACACTGGGAGGAAACAGCGCAAAAACGAGACGAAGAAAGAATGATCACACAACGCAAGTGCTGACGAAGAAATGTGTGAAAATTTATTACACCAGAAAATGCGTAGCTAAAAACGGAAGCTCTATTACAACCATCACGTGCACATGAGAGTGAGATGCAAAAGAAATCTGCCACGAGTCTGAATGTCCCAAGTTAACCACTCAGAAACATAATCTTTTTTTGTTTCAAGAAGGTGAGTGAAGGCTCACAGACGCAAGTGTTTCTTTTTTTTCTCGACAAGTAAAGCATCATTGATTTCGCGTTCGCTCCCGTTGTGCTATTTTGAGATCATCGTGCAATTATGGAAGAGCGGGGCGCACTCGAATGAGGAAAAGTGGGCTGTTACGGTGCTGCTTGTTGAAGTCCTGAAGTTGTTCGCGTGCTCTATCAGGCGATCGTTTAAGCAGTAACTGGTCTGTCCACTGTATGTGCGGCCGCAAGGCAACGGAATGTCGTGCACTATATTGGCAGTCCCGCCAGGAAGCTTCCTGGCAGTCCCGCCAGGAAGCTAATGGACTGATGTATTCTGAAGCTTAACTAAGAGTGTATATGGCTTGTCGATTCCAATGGAGAATATTCATGGCAGAGGTGGAAGCAATCACTTATGTTCCTAAGATTCATTGTTTTTTGGAACAAATGTGTATAAGAAAAAGTTCATGCTAGTTTGTGGTGCTCGCTAATGCGTTTCTCTTGCATAGTATACTTACCGGCACAAGCAACAATTTGTGATGTTTGTCCCATGTTCACTTCATCGTAATGTAGTGAACAAGTACAAAGCTATGCAAATAGTCACATATACGTACACTCACCCGCTTGGTCCCATTTTTCAACACGCAAGTGCTTTATGCGGGCGGCCGCCAAGATTTCAGTGACGTAATTCCATATCGAAAGTTACGTCTAAAAATAACACGCATCAGAATATAAAGAAAAACAATTCACAGTTTCACCAAAAGAGCTAAACAATTAATGCGATAGAAACATATTCGAATGTTTTACGAACCAGCCCTGCCGCGGTGGTCTAGTGGCTAAGGTACTTGGCTGCTGACCCGCAGGTTGCGGGTTCATATCCCGGCTGCAGCGGCTGCATTTCCGATGGAGGCGGAAATGTCGTAGGCCCGTGTGCTCAGATTTGGGTGCACGTTAAAGAACCCCAGGTGGCCAAACTTTCCGGAGCCCTCCACTACGGCATCTCTCATAATCATATGGTGGTTTTGGGACGTTAAACCCCACAAATCAATCAATCAATCAATGTTTTACGAACCAAGGCTTGCACTTATAGAAGCAATAATAATGGTAGCAAACATGCGCTTGCTTAGTAACCATTGCAAGTTTCTTGCGGCGAGGCCACATTAGATGACCAAATCAAGGCTCCCTAGACGGCTTTGATGAGAAGAGCCTCCCGTGGGCAGCACATGCTGGTACTAAAACCTATACGTTGGGTGTCGCCGCTGTTGGCGCTTTGTTATGGGTAGAATGCATCTATATGTGGTGAGACCCTGCCTCGGGTGTGCTTGGAATATTAGTAATGCAAGACCCACAAGGCGAAATAAATTGCGTATTTGATGATGCGTAGTAATTAAAGGCAGCAACTAGTATTTGATGCAAGCACTGGTGAATATAAATGAAACATATTTCACTCGATGACAGTGACAGCCACCATCTCGTCACTGAAGTATGGTGCCAATGGCATGCTCTGCACTCGGGACATGACACTTTTTTCGAACATATTACCTAGACATGTTCTGTTGCATGTCTGTTTCGTCAGACAGTTGGTGAAGTCCTCGTTCGGCACCAAGAAACGCCGCAAGCCACAGTTTTTCAAATCGACGGACATTTACGTTGAAATTTTCTGTAACGATCACCAGCACATCCTCTTGGCACACCACACTGGAGTTGTCGAGCAAGAACTTAGTGATTTTCCGAGAGGTTAACAGCGAGATGTAGACTGATGCGACGACGAAGTCATCTGATGTTTTGATAGCACACGAATCACCGCAAGTCACCTGCGGCAGTGAGTTTAGTTGTCATGGAACGCTGTGCGGTAAAAGCGTTATCACGTCGAAGTTTTCGTAAATGGTGACTCCAGCAGCTCGGCGGTTTTGCTGTTTTGTGAGGCTGGTGCACTTGCCTCTTGGCAGATCGATGGCAGTGTCCCGTTTCTTTGAAGCGCAGTAGAGGCACCTCACAGATTACATAATCGTACAAGACATCGACGGCGTACGCGCAAAACGAGTGTACGTTCATGCTGCGAATTGCCATTGTGTGCGGTGACTGGAGGATGGCGAAGAATTTGGCCCGTAGAAGCTCCTGCCTGCTGTGGCGGCACAAACCACGTGCTGATCGTTGCCGTGAAAGCGCGGAAACCATAACACCTCCCCCCCCCCTCCCCTTGTTCGCTCGCGAGATAAGCGCGCGCGCAGACGACCCCGTATGGAAAGGCGATTTCGCTCCGCAAAAAGAAGAGGCTAGCGCATCCTTCCCGTATATATATATACATACATAAACATATACATATACGTGAATGGCGGTGGTCGCAGTAGTCTTGGTGAAGTGTAATAATGCACCATCATGACCGCGGAAACCACGATTACTTCCTTCAACACGTAGTTTCTACGCATTCGTCCTATTTCGTGCGTTTCCACTAGTAAAGGAGCAATTTCGTCAACGCCTTAATCCAGTGCCAAGAGTCGACCTCACCAAAGCATGGGCGTGGCTCGTAGTATCCATCTATACCAAAAAATATTCATACCATCCGCCCAACGATCTATCTGTCCGTGCCTGCTTCTGCCAATCCATCCGTCCTTGCTTCCGTCCGTCCATCTGCTTGTCTGTCCGTGCGTCCATACTTCCGTCCCTTCTTATACCTGTCCGTCCACCCGTGCGCCCGTCCATGCGTTCATCAGTTCATCCGTGTCTCTGTCTGTCTGTCTGTCTGTCTGTCTGTCTGTCTGTCTGTCTGTCTGTCTGTCTGTCTGTCTGTCTGTCTGTCCGTCCGTCCGTCCGTCCGTCCGTCCGTCCATCCATCCGTTCTTCCGTCTGTCTCATCATTCACTTCGCGTATATGCTTTGAAAACCACTAACGTCATCTAGTTATTATAATATTTCCATTACATTACCCCGGTTATTGGAAAATTCCAATGCACGAGGATGACAAGGAAAAAACTGCCTTTGCCACACCCGATGGGCTTTACGAATTTAACGTCATGCCTTTCGGTCTCTGCAATGCGTCAGCAACGTTTGAACGACTGATAGACACTGTATTGCGGGGCCTTAAGTGGAAAACATGCTTATGTTACCTTGACGACATCGTCCTTTTTTCTTCAACATTCAAACAGCACTTGCAGCGCCTGGATGAAGTTCTGACGTGTCTCGCAGCTGCTGGTCTTCAGCTTAACACCAAGAAGTGCCACTTTGCTAGCAAAAGTACTAAAGTACTCGGACATCTCGTCAGCAAAGATGGAATCCGGCCTGATCCCGACAAGATTACCGCCGTTCTTCACTTCCCGGTGCCTCAACGCGTCAAAGAGCTCCGAAGCTTTCTTGGCCTTGCGTCGAACTTCCGGCGCTTTTACGAGACTTCGCCACCATTGCTGCACCACTTCACCAACTCCTTTCTTCGGGAGCGTCATACGTATGGTCGGACGAATGCCAAATGACTTTTGACACGTTGAAACGTGCCCTCACGTCTGAGCCAGTGCTTTGTCATTTTGATAACGCCGCACCCACTCTCCTCCATACTGATGCCAGCGGACACGGACTCGGCGCTGTACTTCTGCAACGAACAGAGCGTTATGACGAACGTGTGAGCGCATACGCAAGTCACACCCTCACAGCAGCAGAGAAAAACTACACCATCACCGAGCAGGAGTGTCTCGCCGTTGTCTGAGCCATCCAGAAGTTTCGACCATATCTTCACGGCTGCCACTTTACCGTCGTCACTGACCACCACGCTTTGTGCTGGCTGTCGACGTTGAAGAATTTGTCTGGACGTCTCGGTCGCTGGATACTTCGCCTCCAAGAATGCGAGTTTGACGTTATCTACAAATCCGGCAAGAAACACAACGATGCCGATGCCCTTAGCCGCTGTCTTTTACAATTCTCATCAGGCACTCCTGGCCTGTCGCCAACTGTGAGTGAACCCATCAAAGTGTCTCCGTCAGTTCATTCACTCGCCGCTGTCGATTTTCTTTCTACCTTCAACAACGACACGTTTGCATCCCACCAACGCAGCGACACTTACTGTCGCTCTATAATGCAGCGCCTTCAATGCTCCTCTCGTCCTCCCAACGCTCGCGCCCATCGACAGCTGCGGAACTTCAAGACTGAAAACTCAATCCTTTACCGCTTTGTCTTCCACTCCGAAGGACAGCGCTGGGTTCCTGTTGCTCCTCGTTCCCTAAGGGCGCAGATTTTGGAGGTGTTTCACGATGACCCCAAGGCTGGTCATCTCGGTTTTCAAAAAACCTATGAACGCATCCGCAGTCGTTTTGCCTGGATTGGCCTTTCCAACTGCGTAGCGCGATATGTTGCGTCATGCTCGCTATGCCAACGCCGCAAGAGACCCACTTCCAGCCCGGCCGGTCTTCTACAACCTCTTCCGTGTCCTGACGCTCCCTTCGATGTCATTGGCATTGACCTCTACGGACCGCTACCAATATCAGCTAGCGGCAAGCGCTGGATTGTCACAGCAGTTGACCACTTAACAAGGTACGCCGAAACAGCTGCACTTCCTTCAGGATCAGCAGAGGACATTGCCACATTTTTTCTGGAGGCAATCTTTCTAAGACATGGTGCACCACGCATCTTATTGAGTGATCGCGGCAAGGCGTTTCTCTCGAAACTACTCGAACAAGTCCTCCACGCATGTAATACGATTCATAAGACGACATCCAGCTACCATCCCCAGACTAACGGCCTCACAGAGCGCTTCCATCGAACTTTGACCGACATGATATCTATGTATATCGACGCCGACCACACCAACTGGAATACCATCCTGCCATTCGTGATTTTTGCGCACAATACCGCTACGCAGCGCACCACGGGCTATTCCACATTCTTTCTCGTCTATGGCCGTCAACCAACATCTCCGCTCGACATCTCCTTGTTTGACGTCCCTGTGAACTCGTCATCGTCATCGAGGGAGCACTTAATCTCTCGCCTGGCCGGTTGTCACCGACGCGCCCACCTCAATACACAGGCAAGCCAACAAGAGCGGAAGACTCGCTATGATGGCGTCCACCGCGTAGTTCACTTCAATACTGGAGACAAAGTACTGCTGTGGACCCCAACGCGGGTTCCCGGCCTGTGTGATAAGTTTTCCTCACGTTTCATCGGCCCCTACACTATAGTCGAGCAGACGTCTCCTGTTAACTATCGAGTAACCCCTGTTGTCATGCCTCCCGACGGCCGTTTTCGTGGTACGGAGGTTGTTCACGTGTCACGCTTAAAACCATTTGTGCACCATACACCACCGTCATAAACAGTGGCCTAATTGGCCACTTCCGCGGGAGGGGGAAATTAGTGTAAGCACAAAATTGACAAGGTTTGACCTTCAGCTTCTTCATCTGTATATAATCATCACGAAAAAACGTCATCTTCGATCGAAGGGTTTATCAGGCGATTTGGCCTAATAAACGCCGTCGAGACTCCAACGCTGCAACTGTCTTACAACACATGCAACACCATCTGTAGAGTACCTCATAAACTTGAGGCGGCTACATAGTACTACTACTACTACTACTACTACTACTACTACTAGTACTACTACCACTACTACTACTACTACTACTACTAGTACTACTACTACTACTACTGCTACTACCACTACTACTACTACCACTACCACTACCACTACCACTACTACTACTACTACTACTACTACTACTACTACTACTACTACTACTACTACTACTACTACTACTACAACAACAACAGAGGAGGGGACGACCCACGAACGGCATAAAGAACTTCGCCTCTGAAAACCATTAGGCCTTGGTCACAGTTAATTTCCTTTGTCTCATATTAACTGTCAGCTTCTCCCACGTACGTTTCGCAGATCATCGATTTCCTCTGTACGGAGATCTTTCAAATTTTTATTATTATTAAATTATCCCGGAAAACAATTCTTATTAAATTATCCCGGAAAACGAAAGAATTTAAGGTATATTGTTCACTGGAGCGCCACCATTCTGGATTCACACTCCGTTCAAAATTTTTGGAACCGTTTCACGACACTTAAAAGAAGAGTCGCTGCTTCCACCTTAGAATGAGTGTCAGTATGTAATCTAATTGGTGCCTTCAAGATACCAAATGGGTCCGAACACTAGCCACCATCACGTGCTTTTCTAAGTTTGAATAGAGGACATACGTTATAAGCAAACTTACACCTTATGTACCACATGCCTTAGCTTTTAGGAATATCTTAAAGCTGAATTATTTTCAAAAGTTTGTATTATGGCTCCATACACTAACAAGGTTTTGATGAATCGCGAACGAAAGCTTCTTCCTATACTTCGGTTTCACTCGCACTGCTCGAAACCCGTCTGTCACACACGACTACCTGCTTTCCTATAGCAGAGTTCTAGGTACTGTATATCGTTGCCAACTTTTTCAAAACACACAGCTAGATGTTTTCCCAAAGTAGAGTTCTAAGTACTTTACATGGTTAACTATATCGTTATCAACTTTTTCTAAACACACGGCTATATGCTTTTCAAGGTAGAGTTTTAAGTATTCTAAATGGTTAACCACTTGAAATATAAATGTATTTCTTACGACAATATATGCTGGCATAGACAAAGGACATGGACAAGAGGAGGCACATTCAAGACAACAAAGCGCTTACGTTCAACAACAGTTTATCACACGCAGATCTCCCTAGTATATGTGCTCCACAACATCATACTTCATATGTGCATAGCTCTGACAACCATAAGTTGTAACCAACGCGAATGCATCAGCACATTACAACACTATATATCGCACGCTTTTTTTTCTCTACACTGCGTAACCACAAAACGTTTATCGCGAATACATGTAATCAAGTTCCTTATTTGTCAACATCACTGATGGACTACTCACACACGCGTCACCAAGCGCTGAAATTCTGCCAGCCTCCATTATCAGTCACGTCATCTCGCACCTTCTTCTATTCATAATAACCATTTCCTTGAATTTGTGTGTGCACTTAAATCTCTGGCAATGAAGGGAAAGAAAACCATCAGGAGCAACACTATTTACATTGTTATTGTGCTCGCGCAAGCGATCATTATAGCGCTTTCCAAAAGTAAGTGGCATCAGGTAGACAGCACACATAATGCATTCAACAAATAGGTTTCCATGCTTCTTATGGCATACATTCACTTTCATCTTGTCTCATATTGTGCTTCTGCATAGATTTACCAACCGATTGGGTGCTGAAAAAAACTACGTGTTTGCCACATTTTCTTTTGCAATCTTTTTATCCTGTGAGAGAACTTATACGTGTACGGAATGATGGCAAACTTTTTTTCTTGAGGTAGTAACAGTCGTAGCTGAAGGTTCCAGTTGAATTCTGTCATGAAAGTTTTTTCGCATGAATAATTTAAACGAAAGGCTAAAATTACTATTACACCAGTTTTCAGCGAAAAGTATGACATTTCGATTGCAAAAGTGACAGCAAAAGCAATAGAACTGTGTAAGAAGATGAATCTACAATGTGTGCTTAGCGGTATCAAAAAAAGTAAAAATGACAGTCTGGATGCATTTTTAGCGCTAAAACGCATAAGGAAGGTGTACCGTTACGAGGGATAGCGTCTGAAAAAGACACATGGCAGAAAGTTGTAGCTGTGTAGCTACAAAGAACATAAAACTTGGTTGACATAAATGACCCATTCTTGACGAAAAGTTTGGAGCAGGTGATAAGTTTTGTCAGGGAATGAAAAAAACCTAAGGTTTGAAGCGTTTTCTGCTGATATAAAAGATCTGTACGATTCTCTGCCACTATCAGCAGCATTAACATGTGTTGGCGAATGTATCGATGAGTACGGTGCAGTTAGATTTAGCACACAAGCGGGTACATGCGTCGACGACTTCTTGGAATTGATTAGGTATTACTTGTCGTCAACCTTTATAGAAAACAATTGTACCCTGTACCTGCAAAAGCAAGGAGTATACATTGGCTCTTTCTTAGCACCAATTTTGAGGAATTCGTTTTTAGCCGAACTGGACAGGGACTAATCAGAGCGCCTGAATGAATACAATGTTGTGAACGTATTTATGTACGTCGATGACTGTTTACTTTTTTTGATGACAGAACTGCCGATTTTAGCACTCAATGCATTAGCCTGTATGGCGTTTTTCGTGACTGTCTTAACCTACTTGAAGTGACTTATGAAATGCCATGTGACGCAGGACTCAGATTTACTGACATTAACTTTCAATTCTCTGATAAAACACGTGTTGGCGTTACGAACCTAGAGCAAAGAAGCCATTATTACAGTTTCACTCCGCGCATACAAAACTTGTGAAACGAAGCATTGCGAAGATGTGCTTGAGTGAGGCACTCATGAAGTCCTGCCAGTGCCTTTTGAATGAAAGCTTCAGACAACAGATTGTGAAGTTAAGCCATGCCGGGTAGCCTAAGAGCCTCGTCGGGTCAGTTGCAGAAGGATGGCATAGTAAAGCACTAGATAAAGGGTGTGAAGAGACGGATAGGGCGAGCTCAAGAAATAAAAACTGGCAGATCCCACGTACAAAGGGCATCGATGATGTGCAAAGCACGAATACGAAATGTTGATAGGTCACCTTGATATCAGCAAAACGTTACGAGGTGGAGGTATATGATGCCGTACATGACTTCTGTGTCATGATTATCATGTTTGAATGTGTCGTTTACCTTCGTCATCTATTCATGTCACGTGATACCAAATTTAGTATATCTGGAGCTAGCCAAACGGCCGCGAGCACGCTATGAGAGTGGTATGTTGTCATATTCTTACTTGAAACGCATGTCAGAATCATCATGTTTGCTCCAGTCATATATCTTGTAATGCATTGACGTTGATTGATTAATATGTGGGGTTTAACGCCCCAAAACTACCAAAGATTATAAGAGACGCCGTTGAGGAGGAGTGCGGAAATTTCGACCACCTGAGGTTTTTTAAGTTACACACAAATCCAAGCACACTGGCCTACAGCATTTCCGCCTCCATCGGAAATGCATCCGGCGCAGCCGGGATTCAATCCTGCGACCTGCGGGTCGTCAGCCGAGTACCTTAGCCACTAGACCACCGCGGCGGGGCGCACTTAATCCACGTAACACCAAATTTGGTCATGGATAGACTCGACTCCATCTTCGGCGCTCCCCGAGCGTGCGGAAGGAGCATCGAGTCCGGCCGTGATTTGGTATATGCGTTGACGCGCGTGCACGCTGGGCATAGCGACGCTACGTGGCACGACGAGCGTCTGTCGACGCAGCCCGACGGCAACCGGCACGAAATGCGACATGCTGCATTTCGCACCAATGCGTTACCCAGACAACACGGCGTTTCCCTGTTTTAGATGCGGAGCATCTTATACTCGCGCCTTGTAGTGCGCCGTCCGCGCCGTCCGCGCCGTCCGCACCGCTTCTCGAACATTCGACAGCTGACGCGCGCGCATGCGCCGTCGCGCCGTCGCCCACTCTTCCACCATCTGTGCATCCCTTCCTCCTCTACACACCGCGCGCGCTTCACTCCTCCACCATCTGTGCACCCTTCCTCCTCTACACACCGCGTTCGACATCTACAATTCTCCTGATTCTCCAGTGGACGCGCTTGTGGCGTCGCGCTTCGAGAACATTCAACAGCTGACAGTGCATGCGCCGTCGTGCTGTATATATACTCAAGGTCGGTGCTCGCTCGCTCAGTTGCCGCTCGTCGGTTGGTTTGTACGGCGCGTCGACGTCCAAGGTCGCGGTGAAATGAATTCCAACGAATCCACAAACACGATGATCGACGTCCCTTCGACCAGCGCCACCCTTTCGCATACGTGTGTACGTGTTCACTCATTTAACACCCCCTCCTACAACCACGTTAACCAATTTAGCCATCGACCCAAGTAAGTCGCAATTTAACACCCCATTTCACAACCACGTTAACCAATTTAGCCATCGACCCAAATAGGTCGCACTTTAACACCCCGTTAACCAATTATATGGTCCGCATCCTCCTCAGTGTTCCCCCGAGGGAAGCTGCGGGCAATTTGTTTTTGTGATGGAGGGAAGCTGGACGCACTGCAACGCGCATGCGTCAAAGCAACGCAGCGCGGCGTGCGCCTGCGAGTATATGGCGGGACCGGCGCCTGGCGTGGCAAAGCCGGCGTGACGCCAACGAAATGAACGCCGGCGAGCACGCGCACCATGTCACGTCGAAATGTATTGGCTCCTTCACTGTGGAATGTTGTCATGTTCTCACATTACATGTATCTCATGATTATCATCTTTGCACCTGTCACACGCCTTCATCATTCATTGGCGTCACGTATTACCAAATTTGGCATGTGTGAAGCTAGAGAAACGGCCGCGAGCGCATCATCATCACCATACCAGTTTTGCAACATGTCATGTGAACAAAACCACTGCAATAGCAGTAAGACCATGAAATGTAAATTACGACATTCACGACATACGTGTCATGATTTTTATGTAATGACTAGTCACTTATGCTCGTCATACAGTGATGTTATGACATGCCACGTTTTGTATTGGTACCATCATAGAAACGACCAGGAGAACTAAAATTCGTAAGTGGCCAGATAGATAGATATACTCCGTTTCATACATCATGTGCAACGCTGTCAAAGCTAGCGTTCTTGTTTGCGCTGTGTACTGCCGCGACCAAAAAGTAGTGCGTCACTTGGGGTGTACGAGAATCAATAAATGCTTCTCGGGAAACTTCTAAGCATACATATTTGTCATCAGGTTAAAAAAAAAACGCCTGTGTTGTCGGATAAACAATCCAAATATGCGAGTTGGTAATTTATGTTTGTCGCTTTCGTATCAGGTTTTCGCTCTCCGCCCGACCCGAGCCACCGTTTTTTTTTTACTTGTTGTGGCAGCTTCGAAAAAATGGAACTTTGGAACCCATGCACTTCAAAAATGGAACCAAAAATGGCAAAATGTAACCCATGCACTTCAAAACTACGGTGAACTCTCCGGAGCGACGCGTCAGACCACTCGGCTACAAAACCGCGCGGAGCAACACCTCGTGTTTTCTTTGCGGACTACTTGCCTAGCCTTCACAGCGTTGCACCCGATGTATGAAACGGAGTATAGATAGATAGATAGATAGATAGATGGATAGATAGATAGATAGATAGATAGATAGATAGATAGATAGATAGATAGATAGATAGATAGATAGATAGATAGATAGATAGATAGATAGATAGATAGATAGATAGATAGATAGATAGATAGATAGATAGATAGATAGATAGATAGATAGATAGATAGATAGATAGATAGATAGATAGATAGATAGATAGATAGATAGATAGATAGATAGATAGATAGATAGATAGATAGATAGATAGATAGATAGATAGATAGATAGATAGATAGATAGATAGATAGATAGATAGATAGATAGATAGATAGATACGCTCAGTCACCGAAGTTCACTAAGAAATGGCCCCGCCGCGGTGGTCTAGTGGCTGAGGTACTCGGCTGCTGACCCGCAGGTCACGGGATCGAATCCCGGCAGCGGCGGCTGCATTTCCGATGGTGGCGGAAATGTTGTAGGCCTGTGTGCTCAGATTTGGGTGCACGTTAAAGAACCCCAGGTGGTCGAAATTTCCGGAGCCCTCCACCATGGTGCCTCTCATGATCACATGGTGGTTTTGGGACGTTAAACCCTATATATCATTCAATTCGCTAAGAACTGCTTCGCATTTAATGATGATAATGGTGTTTTACGTTAACCAGAATACGATTATGAGAGACGACGTAGTAGAGGGCTCCTGAAATTTCAACTATCTGGTGCTCACATCACACGCACACACTCACATCACACAGGACGCGGTCCTTTACCATTTCGGCTCCACTCAAATGCAACCACCGCAGCCGCAATGGAACTTGCGGCCTTCAGATCAGCAGACGAGCACAATAACCGCTGCACTAGTGCGGCGGACTAATCAAAATCTTTCAATGAGGACACGTTTATAACAAAGTATACGCTACGAATTTTTCTAATTGCCTTCAATTCATTGAGGCATGAAACCAAATTTCTGTCCAAGTTTCTGTTCACGAAACGGACGTGCCAGTTAAGACGTACTTTGCGAAACATGAAGAGGATTGTTTTCGCACAAGGCTCAAAATAAAACTGGTATGAAGTGACATCATGCACATCTAGAACAACGCAGCGCATACACTTATCTTGAGGGATATGCTCTCTATGATAGCCAGGAAATTATGTTCGATTGATTGATATGTGGGGTTTAACGTCCCAAAACCACCATATGATTATGAGAGACGTCGTAGTGGAGGGCTCCGGAAATTTCTACTACCTGGGGTTCCTTAACGTGCACCCAAATCTGAGCACACGGGCCTACAACATTTCCGCCTCCATCGGAAATGCAGCCGCCACAGCCGGGATTTGATCCTGCGACCTGCGGGTCAGCAGCCGAGTACCTTAGCCACTAGACCACCGTGGTGGGGCAGGAAATTATGTTCCAGTGTTGAATGGAATTTGAAGCTCCCTCCGAAGGTACAACTAGGTTGCCGAAAAGCCTGCCGGACACGTGGTATGCTTTGAGGATCAGAACGCATTAGTGACTTACGGTGACATTGCCGGATTCGTCTTTCAATAGCGATGCACAAATGCAACCTTCGCTTTGCCTTTACAAAAACATTTCGATGAGGTATCCGGCAACATAGTACGTATAAGAGTGGTAAATCAGATCTAAATGTATGTTTTCAGCAATTTTTAGTATTTCTTTCAAAGAACAAAAGTTCTAATGATGTACAGGTTGCACTTAGTCCACAAAGAATTTGTCTAGCAGGAACAAATAGAAGAGTTCAAATTACGGTTATCACCTTTCCTACGCTACTTCCGGTGGATAATTTAAGTAGCCTCTTAATCGTGATGTGTTGTAGCCCAGTAGTTATTTGCGGAACATTTGGGATGACGTTGGAGCCTTGTATCTGCCGAAGAGATTCAAATATGTTTTCAAGGGGATCCTGTTGCAGGTGGCACATCATCATGAGATCTTGTCCAGTTTCTTTCACTTGTGTGTTTTCTTTTGTGCGCTGTCTAATTATAAAAAACAGCTGTAATTTCTTCCGATAACATTGCAAAAACCATCATGGTAATTTGCACAGTTTTGATTGTTTGCGGCTACCTTCTTCGATCGAATTTCCACTGTGTGATCCAGGAAATTAGTTTCGAGAGGAACTGGGTTATTTAACAGCGAAATCTGCTTTGAGATCACTTTTTGGGTCATGCTCAGTTGAATGTTGTCCGCCGCCGCCACCGCCGCTGTCCGTAATCTTGCACCAATGACCTACCACCAATGGCACACTGGGGCTCGAACCCAGGTTCACAGGGTGCCAGCCCAGTATTCTACCTTAGAGCTACACCAGTGCTTGTGACTTGTTGTCAAACTTGCCTGCGGCGGGCTTGATGTCGGGAAAGCAATCGCGTTAATATGACTTATAAAGCGTTTTAAAATTTAAAACAGCGAAAAAACAACCACTCGTCCCACAATGCAATTAGCTTAACGACTGGATCGTCTAATGCTCCAACCCATAACGAAATCTTGTTCTTGTTTTCTGACTTACTGTGGCGCATACCCACTGCAGCCGTAATTCCTTATCGTCGTCAGCCACTGCATCAACATTGGCACGAAATTCCTTGCAAGTGTTTAGCGGATGCCACGCTTCTCAGAAGAAGGACAAAAGATAGCATAGTGAATGCCGGCCTACTACCCAAAAGTTTATTAATAATGCCGTAGTGGGTACCAAGAAATTGTGCTTGCAGTAGTTAACCAATAAGTGTTTGAAAAGGCTTTGAAAAGCAGCTCTTCTAGGTTTCGCTATGACTGTGCTGCGCCTACCGCGCCGGCGTGGCGT
Source organism: Rhipicephalus microplus (assembly GCF_013339725.1). Taxonomy (NCBI): domain Eukaryota; kingdom Metazoa; phylum Arthropoda; class Arachnida; order Ixodida; family Ixodidae; genus Rhipicephalus; species Rhipicephalus microplus. The sequence goes on along the minus strand of NW_023611193.1, from coordinate 19,079 downwards.
TTTTTTTTTTTTCAGCATTGTTTTTCTGAATAGCATACCGCAACTTCTGCTCATTTTTCTTCGGTTTAAAACTGTTACGGCAATCAAAAATTTTATCCATTCTCTCGCAGAAGTATTCTGTTGCCATAGCTGCATTAGGAAGTTGGTGGGTGTACACCAACGCTATGATGGCAACACACACTGACGCACTCGTTACTTGTTTGGCTCGTTTTACCTTCATGTTACTGAAATATTTTTGAAAAAAATGTGTGTTTGTGCTAGCTTCAATGCCAATCGTATTTGTAAGACTCAACTTTAAAGTAAGACTCAACTTTAAAGTGCAAAAGTAAATCAACCGAATCATTGCGACGCACGTGTGATGATGTTTTTGTTTTTCCCTCTAATTGTGTCGCAAATCTTTACTTTTACATTTAGGTATAGTAAACTAGACTTAGATATTGCTTGGTTTTGGTCAAATTTTAAGTTATCTCAACTTTATATGAAGTCGTTCAAAAAACAGCATGCCCGTTCCATTAAATAAATAAATAAATAAATAAATAAATAAATAAATAAATAAATAAATAAATAAATAAATAAATAAATAAAGTAGTACCTAATGTGTCTCTAACAGCTGCCACTAAGAACCTATCTATTTTGTTCAGTGATGAGGGCATCAGGAGAACAAAATATCAGTGCATGCGCACTTGCGAGCGGACCACTAGCCTACCTTGCAATGCTTTCATTCCAGCTTGCGCCGAAAATCTCTGCTGCGTTGTGACTTCTCTCGTGAAACGGCACGTAGCCAGCCACAAAGAATTCCCGGCCAAATTAGTGCCTGACCCCAAAGTGAACCGCTGTTCTACGAACAACCTAGGGGGGGGGGGGGGACAGCATGCACTTCAAGATGGACGTTTCCCGCGGGTGATATATCACGCTGAGCACTTCGGCATCTGACTCCTGAGTGCCTAGCATAGTTCTTCGTGTTCCCGGTTAGTTTCGCACAGCAACTCGTCACTTGCAAACTGGTGGGAAACAAGTGAACAGCCCTCCTGTCACTCGAGCATTTCTGTATCACTGTCTGTATCTCTGTTCTCTTCCTTAGTACCGTTTAAATGCTAAGTATTTCTTAGCAAACTTCGGCAACTTTGAGCGTTTCTATCTATCTATCTATCTATCTATCTATTTATCTATCTATCTATCTATCTATCTATCTATCTATCTATCTATCTATCTATCTAGTCACCTGCGACTTCTAGCTCTCCTGGCCGTTTCGATAATGGTATCAACACCAAACTTGGTATGACATAACATGACTAAGTGAAGAGCATATTTAATTTGTCATAATATGAAAATCTTGACACGCCTGTCATGAATGTCATGACACATTTCATGATCCTGCAGCTCTTACGATGCTTTCGTTCACATGACATGTTGCAAAACTGGTATGGTATGCCATCATTGCATGGCGAACACAAGAGACAGACCCTAACATAAAAATCATGACATGCGTCTCATGTAACAACATGACTACGTGCCATGCTCATGATGCGCTCACGGCCGTTTTGCTAGCTTCACATGTAAAAAACTCGGTATTACTTGACGCGAACGGACAACATAGGTAAATGACACATCCAAACATGATAATCAAGACATGCGTGTCATGCAACAACATTACTACATGCCACATGGATGATGCGCTCACGGCTGTTTCGCTAGCTTTACATATATGCCAAATTTGATAATAGGTATTACGGGACGCCAATGGATGACGAAGGTATGTGACTGGTGCAAACATGATAATCATGAGATGAGTGTCATGTGAGAACATGACTACATGCCACAGTCAAAGCACCAATACATTTTGACGTGACGCGGTGCGCTTGCTCGCTGGCGTTTGTTTCGTCACGTCACGCTGGCGTTGCCACGCCAGGCGCCGGACCTGTCATATATACTCGCAGGCGCATGCCGCGCTGCGTTGCTTGGACGCATGTGTGTTTCAGCGCGTCCGGCGTCCGTCCGTCATGAAAGAAGCGAGACACAGTGTTGTCTGAGTACAGTGCCTAGAATATACTTTCTAGGCACTATAGCCTGGGTAACGCATCGGCGCGAAATGCAGCATGTTACATTTAGCGCCGGTGGCAGTCAGGCAGTGCCGACGGACGCTGGTCGCACCTGGCATCAGACTATAGAGTGCTCGCGTTTTGCTAACGTAGCGTCGCTGTGCCCAGCGTGTGCGCGCGTCAATGCTACATTGTAGTATATTGGGCCCTTCATGATGCGCTCGCGGCCATTTTGCTAGCTCCACATATTCCAAATTTGGTGCTACGTGACCTCAATGGATGACAAAATATTGACACAATGTGACTTCAAATTACGCACGCTAGCAAATACTTGTGCCTTCTAGATGATTTGCGACGCACGAGCCTGTGGGACCCAGCTGCACGCGAAGCGTGTTGGGAAAAAAGACGAACGTAGAAGAGGAGGCAGAAGGCGATCCTCGAGACCATCTAGCTATGCTATTATTCTCGGGCACAAGTTCGCCCAGCGTACGTTAGCGTATTAAAAGAGTTTAATGAAGAGTGCGTTACAAATCTGGTGGAGGTGCTGGGTGTGATGCCAAGCCCCTCTCGAGTGACGGAGCACAGTCCAGAACCACAGTGATTTCGACCCAACGAGCTGACGCCTGTTCATCAGCGCTGCAGTCGACGCCTACGTGGTGAGGGTCCTGAATTTTCACCTTTATCGACTTCGCTTGGAACATCAACGGCTGTGAACGGTTACGCAACTGACATGACAGCTCAGGTCACTCCAGCCAACATTATAGTAAACCAGCCAATGCTACCAAAGCCTTTCCACGGCGAAAGCTACGAGGACGCAGAGGACTGGCTTGAGCCCTTTGAACGCGTCGCAAAGGCTAACGAATATGGGGAAGAGCGCAAACTTGGAAGTGTTTACTTCGCACTGGAAGATAGCGCACGAACGTGGTATGAAAACCACGAAGCCACCTTCTGGTCATGGAATGATTTTCGACGGGAGCTGCTCGCTGCTTTCCCGAACACAGACCGCAAAGAGAGAGCTGAAGCTGCGCTCCAGACAAGAAATCAGCGCAATAACGAAACTGTCGCCATGTATTTGGAAGACGTGTCTCGCTTATTCCACCGAGCGGATTCAAATATGAGCGAAGACAGGAAGCTGTGCCATCTGATGCGAGGCGTGAAGCAAGAACTCTTTGCCGGACTAATTCGAAGCCCGCCGCGCACCGTCGCCGAGTTTCGTTCCGAGGCTACTACAATGGAAAGGACGCCGCAACAGCGAGCAAGTTATACAACCGGGATGCGATCATCACTTCCTTGGACATATTGCCACCAGCCTTCGGTAACGGCATGGAAGCACTACGCGAGCTGGTGCGGTCTGTTGTGTGAGAAGAGCTGCAGAGGCAGCGTCTTGACCAGAACGCTCCAATGCTTTCGTCTCTGGCCGATGTGATCCGTGAGGAGGTCAGGCAGGTGGTACGCGAACCTCCGAGCAACGCACAGCCAGGGCTGCCACTACAACAGAAGACGAGAATGACGTATGCTGATGTGCTACTACGAGGACCTCCAGGACGTGCGGACGTCGCGGCGGCTACACCTATGCAGTACCCGATGCCGCCGAGCACCCTGCAGCCAACGCCAGAGAGGAGACTAAGGAAGAGCGATGTCTGGCGCACCCCCGACAGGATACCGCTGTGTTACCACTGTGGGGAGCATGGTCATCTCTACCGAACGTGCCACTACCGCCAGACAGGACTACGTGGTTTTCCTGTTAATGCACCTCGACCACGAAATGGTGAACGTCCCTTCGAAATTGAAGAATACCTGTCAGGTCGTCAAACCTCAAGTGGCTTCCAACGACACCGACCTCGGGCAACGACAACGGGGAGGTATAGATCGCCTAGCTCCTGACCTTCAGCAAGCTCCCCATGGTATCGTTCTCCAAGCCCACGTCGGGAAAACTAGAGTCAGCGACCTGTGGAGGCAAGGCCGCTGTCGTCGCTAATGCAGAAAAACCTCCAGTGCTGACTCTCAACGACGACCGATTCAGAAACCGGTGCTTCGATAGTGACGTTGCTTCCGATTTACGTGTGTTCGTTGACGGCTATGAAGTCATCGGACTGGTAGATACCGGCGCAGATTATTCAGTGATGAGTAGCGGACTTTCTAAAATGCTAAAGAAAGTGCTGACTCCTTGGACGGGACCACAAGTTCGCACAGCAGGAGGGCCCCTCATCGACCCTACTGGAATATGCACAGCAAGAATCGGAATACGGGGTTTCGCGTACGTTGCCAGTTTTATTGTGCTGCCGGAATGCTAAAAAGGCTTGATTATCGGCATGGATTTCTCACGAGCTAATGGCGCTGTAATTAACTTGCGAGAATCTTCCGTCTCATTCTCGACTAGGCACGCGATTGCTACCTTTGAAACGGAAGAAAACGTATATGACTTTTGTATCGCAGATGATGGCGTCATGGTGCCGTCAAGATCAAGCATATCTGTCGCAGTAAACAACAAAGCATTCAGTGAATTCGAAGGATTTGCTGACAACAACACTGCCTTGCTACTCCAAAAGGGATCTGCATGGCACGAGGCCTTGTTAAGTTACGTGACGGATGTGCAAACGTTCTACTCACAAACTTTGTAAATGAGGTGCAGCATGTTGCAAAAGGAACCGTCATCGCCAGTCTGAATGATTTCGTCCAGGTTACGAAGCTGCGAACTTTTGAAACCAATGATTCTGATTTCGAAGACGCGGAGTCTGTCCTTGCAGCCATCGACATCGATCCAGGCCTACTACCGAGCGAAAAAGAGCGAATAGAGGGTCTTTTAAGGGAATTCGCCGAATGTTTCTCGTTGTCATCTAAGGTTCGACGCACTCCTGTCGCCAAACATCGCATCATTGTCGACGAGTCAGTGAGGCCAATACATCAGCATCCCTACCGAGTGTCACCAAGAGAAAGAGAAGCTATTGGTAATTAGGTTAAAGAAATGCTCAAAGACGATGTAGTCCAGCCTTCATCAAGTGCATGGGCGTCACCTGTTGTTCTTGTGAAGAAAAAAGACCAAGCCTTACGTTTCTGTGTTGATTATCGAAAGCTGAATGCCGTCACCAAACGGGATGTGCATCCTCTGCCAAGAATTAATGACACTCTGGATAGGCTGCGAAATGCCAGGTATTTTTCCTCATTGGATCTTAAAAGTGGGTATTGGCAGATAGAAGTTGACGAAAGACATCGCGAAAAGACAGCGTTTGTGACACCTGACGGTTTATACGAGTTCAAGGTACTCCCTTTTGGCCTTTGTTCAGCACCCGCCACATTCCAACGGATGATGGACACAGTGCTCTGTGGTCTTAAATGGCAGTCATGTCTGGTTTATCTCGACGATGTTGTAGTTTTCTCTGCTACTTTTGAGCAACATTTGGAAAGGCTCCGGGCCGTGCTCACTGCGATCAAATCAGCGGACTTGACGATAAAACCGCAGAAATGTCATTTCGGCTTCCGTGAGCTCCTTTTTCTCGGCCATGTCATCAGTGCAGAAGGCGTCCGCCCAGACCCTGCAAAAACTGAGGCCATAGCAAGATTTCCGAAGCCAACAGACAAAAAGGCTGTTAGGCGATTTCAGGTCTCTGCGCCTATTATCGACGGTTCGTTAAAAATTTTTCACGAATTGCTGAACCACTGACACGGCTGACAAAAGAGGAAATGCCTTTCGTATGGCTTGCCGAACAAGAGGATGCCTTCAATGAACTACGAAGGTGCCTTCAAAGCCATCGTGTTCTGGAGCATTTTGACGAGGAAGCGGAAACCGATATCCACACAGATGCAAGCAATTTAGGTCTTGGGGCCGTGCTCATCCAATGGCAAAACGGACAAGAACGAGTCATTGCGTATGCCAGTCGCACTCTTTCGAAAGCTGAGGTGAACTACTCAGTGACCGAGAAAGAATGCCTTGTCGTGGTATGGACTATCAGCAAGTTTCGACCATATTTATATGGTAGGCCTTTTCGGGTTAAAGCGACCATCATTCGCTATGCTGGCTGGCTAATCTCAAACACTCATGTGGACGGCTTGCACGATGGAGCTTGCGATTACAGGAGTATGATATCACGCTTGTGTACAAGTCAGGTCGCAAGCACAGTGATGCGGACTGCTTGTCACGTGCTCCGATTCAACCTGCTGCTTCTGCTTCCACCGAGGATGGTGAAGATTTTATTTTCTTGGGAGCTGTGACACCATCAGAGATGGCACTTCAGCAGCGATCCGACCCTGAGATACTCCTCTTGATCAAGTACCTACAAGGACAGTCTGTCGATGTTCCACGACCTTTTGTCCGCGGCTTGTCAGCGTTTGTCCTACGAAACAACATCCTGTATAAAAGGAACATTGACAACAATACAGCGACATTTCTGCTTGTCGTCCCTTCACCTCTGCGACCAGAGATTTTGGAGGCTTGCCACGACGATCCATCAGCTGGACACTTAGGAGTAAGCAGAACGTTAGCACGCATCCGCACTAAATACTACTGGCCGAAGTTGCTTAGCTCTGTACAACACTATGTCAGAACCTGCCGGGACTGCCAAAGACGCAAAACGCCACCGCTAAAACCAGCAGGTCTCCTTCAACCGATAGAACCACCAGAAGCCCCATTCACACAAGTGGGAATGGACTTACTGGGCCCATTTCCTACGTCGTCATCGGGAAAACGGTGGATAATAGTTGCCACCGACTATTTAACCAGATATGCCGAGACAGCTACTCTTGTTAAAGTATCAGCCGTTGAAGTAGCCGAATTCTTCGTCTCCAACATAGTACTGCGGCACGGAGCTCCAAAAGCGTTGATCACGGACCGAGGGACTGCATTTACGGCCGACCTGATGAAATGTATCATGAAACTGACGCACACCAGTCATAGAAAAACGGCGGCATATCATCCTCAAGCAAATGGTCTTACGGAACGACTGAACAGAACGCTGGCTGATATGTTGTCAATGTACGTTGATATAGAACACCGTACTTGGGATAAAATATTACCCTATGCAACATTCGCCTATAACACTGCGATGCAAGAAACAACACGGATGACGCCATTCCAACTTGTTTTTGGCCTGGCGGTAACGACACCTTTAGATGCAATGTTACCTATTGACGAGACGCCCGAGAATTACTATGACGTTCACGACTACATGCAAAGAGCAGAAGAAGCCAGACAGCTGGCACGATATCGCATTCTCCAACAGCAGAAAACCGACACGCATCGATACAATCTGCGAAGAGACGTCCAGTACGCACCAGGAGACAGAGTATGGGTGTGGATTCCTGTACGAATACGTGGCCTGTCAGAAAAACTGCTTCGCCGTTATTTCGGTCCGTACAGAGTGCTCCGTCGCGTCGGCTCACTCAACTACGAAGTTATGCCAGAGGGACAGGATATTCAATCCCGACGGCGGCATCGCACTGAAACTGTGCATGTCGTTAGGATGAAACCATATCACGACAGGCAATGAAACGCTGAAGATACAACGTTCTTTGACGTTAACGACATCCCCGACGAGGGTTTGTGAATGACTGCCATGCGACCTGTTTGACACAAGCATCGGGACGATGCACTCTGGAAAGGGGGGCAATGACACAATGTGACTTCAAATTACGCACGCTAGCAAATACTTGTGCCTTCTAGATGATTTGCGACGCACGAGCCTGTGGGACCCAGCTGCGCGCGAACCATGTTGGGAAAAAAGACGAACGTAGAAGAGGAGGCAGAAGGGAATCCTCGAGACAATCTAGCTGTGCTATTATTCTCGGGCACAAGTTCGCCCAGCGTACGTTAGCGTAATAAAAGAGTTTATTGAAGAGTGCGTTACAATATATGACTGATGGAAACATGATAATAATGACACGCGTGTCATGTAAGAACATGACAACATACCACGCTCATAGCATGCCCGCGGCCGTTTCCCTAGCTCACCATATACTAAATTTGGTATCACGTGACGTGAATGGGTGACGAAGGTAAGCGACATATCCAAACACAATAATCATGACACGGATGTCATATACGGCATCATTTACCTCCACCTCGTAACGTTTTGCGGATTTTAAAGGGACATATCAACATTTCTCATTCATGCTTCGCATATCATCGATTCGCACTGTACGTGGGATCTGCCAATCTTTTACATGAATGCCCTTCAGCCAATTCGTTGAGTAAACAAAAAAAAACATATGGCGGCTTCGTTTCATTTATGTCGGTTTCTTTTTATGTTTCATTCTATTTCTTTTTCCCTCACTCTATTTCGTGCTCAATCTCGCTCGTTTTATATTTCTCTCTTTCCTCGCTTTCTCTGTCTTTTTCTTTACCTACGTTTCTTTCCTCTTTACCTTTTTTAAATTGAAAAATTTCTTAGCAAACTGTGGCACTTGGATCGTTTTATATTTCTCTCTTTCTGCGCTTTCTCTGTCTCTTTCTTTACCTACGTTTTTTTTTCTCTCCACCTTTTTTAAATTGAAAATTTTTTTAGCAAACTGTGGCGCTTTCATCGTTTCTATCTATCTATCTATCTATCTATCTATCTATCTATCTATCTATCTATCTATCTATCTATATGGCTCCGCCACGGTGGTCTAGTGGCTAAGATACTCGGCTGCTGACCCGCAGGTCGCGGGATCGAATCCCGGCTTTTGTGGTTGCATTTTCGATAGAGGCGAAAATACTGTAGACCCGTGTGCTCAGATTGCTGTAGGCCGGCGTGCCCCAGGTGGTCCAAATTTCCTGAGCCCTCCACTACGGTGTCTCTCATAATCATATGGTGGTTTTGGGACGTTAAACCCCACAAATCTATCTATCTATCTATCTATCTATCTATCTATCTATCTATCTATCTATCTATCTATCTAGAAAAGATTAACATGGCTTTCCAGGGCTGGGTCCAGCACTTCACCACGTATAATCTCTTCACGCTATGCTAATGTGTACTGGATAACTCAATTTTGAAGTAAGTTATTAGTGTAAATCCAGTGATGACAGTAGAGTTTGAAGCTTCGCTGATAAAGCAACAGTCGTTGCGAGAAGTGCGATGTGCTGATATACTGTGCTCTAAAGATTATCGGCTAGTGCTTACTTTCCGGCAGGCCTGAAATTTCATTGCAACTTCACTCTCACACTGACGAATTCGCGATTGTTTTGAGGAAGTCCACAATCTCACACAACAGCAGCCGGAAAAAATCAGACGAACTCTCTTGCAGTACTTGAAGGCAACAGCATTCAGCGACTGCGTGCAAAGCCCTGCAATGCGAAACACTGTACTTTCTCTCTCTCTCTCTTTCACCTTCACTTCTTAATTTTTGTCCCCACGTGTAGAGAATTGGACGTGTATAATGAATCTCACTACTCCTCTTATATTCCTTCTCTCTTTCTCGTATTTCTTTCTACTGAGGATCGTCGGTTACATCCAGCACTTGTTGTACGGCCTCAGTGACTGATGGTGACTTCAACCGGCCGACGAACACTCGAAGTGTATCTAACAGTGACTGAAGGACTATCAGGATTGATTTGTCTTCTGCAGTCATGCGTACACTACTATATTGAACAGCAGTGAAGTTAAAGCTCACGTATTTCTTTTGTATGTTATCCTTCCTTTTTTATATCTACCTTTTCGTCCCTAATCCCCTTCGCTCAGCGTAGGATAGCAAACGGAACGCCAGTCTGGTTGACCTTTGTGCCTTTCCTTCCAGTTCTTCCTGCTCTTCCTCATCTCTCTCTCTCTTTTCCTGGTTTTCCAATCATCCAGGCCAACATGTGCTGTAAAAAGGTAAAAGAAACCTTTTTATATGATCATGGGTAATAGGTACTAACGGAGTGAAAAAATTTACGAGACATTACTATGAAAACAAAGGGGAAATATTTATCTCAGGAAAGTGGTAAGCTTAAAATGAAACTGCCATTTCATATAGAAGAAGAAGAAGAAAGTTTAAGCGGAAAGACAGGGAGGTTAGCCAGTTCTTAGACCGGCTGGCTACCCTGTGCTGGGGAAAGGGGTGAGGGGAATGAAAGATGTTAAAAAGAAATGTTGCGACGAGAGAGAGAAATTACAAAAAAAATGCGACAGAGGAAAGGCAACATCAAAGAGTATAAGACACTAAAGTCTATCTCTGAAGCCAGTTGTCCGCAAAAAGCTCAGCAAAGCTTTCAAAGCCTTCTGGGCTGAGGATGGGCTCGGCCATTGACCCAGAATCCTTTGTTCCGACAAAGGCCGATCGTCTAGTCTATCGAGAGCTGCAGTGAGTTCTTGTCTTTGCGCGTTGAAATGGGTGCACTCACACAGAAGGTGCGCGATGGTTTCTTCGCGACTGCAGTAAGTGCATGTAGGAGAGCTGGCCATTCCAATGAGATAAAAGTATGCGTTCGTGAAGGCCACTCTAAGCCACAGGTGGCATAGAAGAGTCTCCTCAGCTCGAGATATCCTTGGGGGAAAACGACGCTGCATTTCATATGCGTAATACTGTCTCAGGCGTGTCACTGTCAGCACACCTCTTGCAAAAATGGTCAAACAGGAGGCGGCGTAAGGGAAAGGGGAGAGGAGTCGCGAACATGTCCTGGTAGTGCTTCTAAATGGTTGCGTAGTAAATTGCACCTCGACCGGGAGTATTTCGTTTTTTTTTATAGTCAACTTTGGATTGTGAACATTCTTTATTGAATCAGTTGTTTATTAATGACCGCTCAGATGCTTAAGACTTGTGGTGTGAATAGCGAGTCACTTAGATAGCATAAATGAATACATCATTTGTTTTTACAGCACGGAAGTATTGCTTTTTCAATAACGCCGAATCTTTAAATTACTGCTGCGCAGTGTATTTTCTGTTTCATCAAAGGCTGCTGCATGCAGCGCACATATATCCTCGTGAGCTGCGTTTCTGTTTTTCATAGAGGCAGTGCGAAACAAAGCAGTGGTGCCTACCTATCATGCACTCTGTTATTATCAAAAATATTCTAACAATGTTTCGACTCCCAATCTAGGAACCACCAAACTTTGGCCGATGTAACAGCCTGTTGCCATTTCAGCTTTTCGCATTACCAGCATTGTTAAGAGAAAAAAAGAAAGTTCAGACAACACGATGTACGAGTCTTGGCACCCTACTTCTGTTTTCAATATTCCGCGTTATTACCGCTTTCTTTTCTTTGTTTTTTTTGTGTGTGTTCTTTTGCCGCGACACGATACGGTGAGCGATAAATAGTGAAAGGCAAGTGGTGTCAGCGAACGACAAGCGGTGTCGACTCACTCGCCTTGCCACCTGCCTTCTCGTTTGACTATTTTGTGCTTGCGTGAGCTCATACAGCCACAAGGTATCAAAATAACGTATACTGAAACGTAAATAACTGCAAAATGCAAAAATAAAATAGAGTCCCTATGTCCCGGCGCGACCAACGCAAAAGCAGGTACCTTGACAGCTCACCCACAATCTCTATTTCGTGGGCCCAAGTTTATCTCAGCTATTTCTTTTTTCTTTTTGTACCAACTGGATACTTTTTGACGGTCGATTCTGAATACTGCCTTTCTGAACTGAAACGGCCTTGATCTGAAGCAGCCAAAGCGGCATAGAGAAAAGCTGCGAAGGAACCTAAGCTATGAAATTTTATGTTCGGCTCCCTATCACCATGGCAACAACAATGGGTGCGTCGAGATATTCTTTGTCGGCAATGCGTGCTCTAGAGTCAATGTACAATGTTTCAGCCAATAAGCACTGAGAATTCTGGTTTCGGTGCTTATTCTCTGAGTTCTAAAGGAGTTATCAGTTTCACTTCACAACCCAACCCTTTCTAGCACAGTGGCGATAAAATTTATAAATTTTTTTAGCTGGGTTCATCAATTCCTTAGGGTGTCTGCACTTTTACAAGAAAAATACTTCTTTTTCTTCACAATCTCTCATCATGAAATTATGTAGAAAAACTTTTTAGAGCTCATGTGAAAGCGGAACTCGTTGAGCTGAATGTATTTTGTGTTGGCTCCAGGTATTACTTATATTTCCTTGTTATTTTTGTTTTAGCCATCTAAAAAGCACCTAAAGAGCGAAAGCGAAGTGTTTTACTGTTACTTCGTCCGCTTATCATGTCTACTCTTGAAAAAAAGTTTTAACACATAAGCGTAAAGGACATTACTATCACACTTCCAGTATATAGTCTATGTATGCTTTCCTTGCACCAGTTTAAACTCTCCTAGCCGAACGTAACTTGTATACAGACAGTTAGGGCGACGTGTTATGTGCTGAAATTGTGTCTTGGGAGTCATGGTAGACATCTCAAATGCAAGAAGGAAAACAGGCACATTCGCTAATCTAATCATTCATTTTGCTTCCAACCATCATTTTCTCATTGGTCTCATTACCTTTTGTCGGCGTTCTTGCGGCCCATTCTAGCTAACATTTTAACTTTTCGGGACTTTAGGATTACTGTTGGTATATGTAGCACATAGATTCTGTCGAAACGTTTTCCATTTCGCGCTAACACTACATCTATGTTACACTTGCTAAATTTACAGACACTTGCATATACATGTAAGTATTGTCTAACACTTAGTACAATGTATTTATAATGCTCAAATATAGTACCTCTTTTACAGTTTAATTAATGCGAAAGTGATGCCTACAAAGAACAACAATTGCGTAACTTAAGAATATTAAATAACTTTTGCAGTTTTCTGACAAAATTCACGCTTTTATTATACACATGTAAGATTAATATCCCATTATTATGAGAACATGTTTAGATGTAAAAAAATATAGGCTAACTGTTTAATTTTCCTTTCAGGAGTATGTCACAATTGTATTAATTTTGTTATACTACTTTGAGTTTTCAGCCGTACCTATTTCTATTATGCTGGTATGAGTGATCGGTGACAATCCCGTTTCTCTCCGAAGCATCTCCTATTGAGCACATATTTCCGGTATTCTGGAAGTATGTACAACATTGGTATGAAGTAGAGGTTTTCGCATCTAGTCAAAAATAAATTCTGTCCAACTTTGGAACTGATACTAAGTCCTCATTCTTTGATGTTAAAGAGTCAACGTGTCCTAATAAAGCTTTCTTCGTTTTGCCGTTCACTGTTTAATTATCAGTGATTTTAGCTCTTTTTTTAAGTGTGAATACACTTTATAAGCGACTCCAAACCATCCACCGCAGTCGGCGGCGTCCGCAGTCTTCTCTCTATCGTTAAAAGAAAGAGGACTTGGCGGGCCACAGCGCGACGCTCTACCGAATAAGCCACGGACGCGACGCTGATATCGGTGTCAGTAACGCGCCTTATACCCCCTCTCCTTCGCTCGCTCCTCCGCTCTCCTCGCTCGCTGCAGCTGCGCGCGCACCACTCTCTCTCGCGCGCCCACCTTCTCTCTCAGTCTCCCGTCGAGAGCGGTTCGTGAGGGGGAGTAAAGTTAAAATCCGTTGGCATTCGCCAGTGAGTTAACGTAAACTTCCCCGTGTGATCAAATTGCGATTCCCAGGAACCATTACACCATAAAGGCACCATAGTGTGATTATTAAATATAATAGTGCGAATTAATAAATACCCCTCATAGCATCACCCCGTGTATTCGCACTTAACCATGTTCACCCTCGGGGAAATGCTTGGGAGTTTGTTTTTTTTTTTGTTCTCTGTGTCCAATGTATCAACATGTTGGTATCTTATGTCCATAGTGCTGAGCCTTTGCCAGTCATTACTACTTTTAAATGGGATTACATATTCATAATTTGCAACCAGTACGGCATCCTGTGTGGATTGGTAATTTGTATGAAGAGATACTGTCACGCAACCAGCAAACAACAGTATTCAAAACAACGTCTTTGATTCTCTCAAAAGGGCGCCGAATCTGTTGGTTGGTTGTTAGCAAAATTATTACAACAGCAAATGTGCCTCTTTCACGTTAAATTACTAAATATGCAAAAAGGAAGCAATAGGGGCCATAACAGCGGTAGCATATATTGTCACGGTGTCGTGACGCATACGAAGGGAGCAGACTGGGCGTTTAGGTTGAACGCTTTATTGGGCCGAACTTGCGGCCACCTAAAAGGAAAGTCAGATTTGGAGCGAGATGCTAGCAGTGATAGCAGCGCACAGAGAGTCGGCTGTCGATCAACTGACGAGCGCCGAAGCGCGACGGAATTAATATACGTGTCGTCCAATGTTCCAGCCTTATCACTGGTCTTCTCGCAAGCGCTAGAAGTATTTCCAGTGTTCGTGTCTTGTGGGCAATCTTAAGAGTACTACCTACAATGATCGCGAACCTTCTCGAGCAATGAGGTGCAGTTTCCGGTGACCATTTTTGACCCAGACATTGTGGGCGAAAGACGAATCAAACAAAAGTGAAAATGAGATTGATTGATTGCTTTGTGGGGTTTAACGTCCCAAAACCACTATTTAATTATGAGAGACGCCGTAGTGGGGGGCTCCGGAAAATTTGACCACCTGGGGTTCTTAACGTGCACCCAAATCTGAGTACACGGGCCTACAACATTTCCGCCTCCATCGGACATGCAGCCGCCACAGCCGGGATTTGATCCCGCGACTTGCCGGTCAGCCGCCGAGTACCTTAGCCACTAGACTACCGTGGCGGGGCAAAAGGGAAAATAAGAAATGTGGGTAGAAATACAAAACGAGGGTCATCGTACGTGTAGAATCAAAAGGTGCTCGTTAACCACGCATCCACGTACTTGGCCTATTCTTCCAAATAACGCTAGCAAATTGATACGTAACATTTTTTTTGGGGGGACTTGTTTGCCTTATTAGCCAAAAGCGTTAAAGTGAGGAAGGCTGCTCTTAGCATTAAGTTCTAGTTTAGAGTGCGACTACGTAACTTTCAGGGCTTGTGTATCGACTTCGCTGCATCGAAAGCAAATGCGCTGACCCCAAGCCACGTTCTCCTTTCCCCTCATCGAGTCAACGCACGTGGTTCCCTTTCACCCGAAGCCGTATATGGGAGTCTAACAAAGAGATCAAAGTTATTCGTCGCCCAACCAGCAGATGTGTTCTTTAGATAAGGTAACACAAGCTGAAAAAGTTTGGCCCTGTATCTCCGTGTTTCACTGCAAATGTCGTCGAAAGACGTTATTCTTAAGTGTGTAGAGAGTGCACAAAACGTTTATTCGATGTTCTGCGCGAGAAAATTGGTGAAATGTATTCTGGAAGCCCTGCGTTATAGAGGCTCGATCCAGGCAGCAAAGAGAAACGAGCGCATCGCGGCACGTTAGACACGAGCACCATCTGTCAGTTATCTTACAAAACGAAGGGAGGCGCATGCGCCCATGAAGAAAGATGCCCGCCTGTCTCGGAGGCAATAAGGTGTGAGAGAGAGAGAGATAAATAGAGAGGAAAAGCGGGGAGGTTAACCAAGCTTGGCTCGGTTGGCTACCCTACGCGATAAGGTGTAGAACGCAAAGCGACAAGCAGGTGCCACCACCATGTCGTGTTAGCAAAGCATTGGAAACACCAGCCTTTTTGAGCGTCGCGTTGCACTGTCAGCGCAGCGTGATAAACGCTAAGGTCCTTGGAATTACTTATGACTGCCTTTTCTAGTATAAAGCCACAGATAGAAAATGTCGACGTGTCGTTATGGTGCCTCAGATATGCGCAATCATTGCTTTTGAATTGACAATCGCACGAATATGAACGCTGAAACTTGAGCTATATTGGTGGCGCTTCGCATGGGGTTACTGTTTGGCGTATCTTCACCGAACACTTATACACTACCAGTTCGTAGTGGTAGCTTAGTTCTCTGGAGTTGGAATTATTATTTTTAACCGCGCTCTTCTGCGCAATCATCACGTTTTCTATGACGGGTTTGGACGGGTATTGGCTTTTGACTGCGTCCTATCATCCTTCAAGCTGCCTGTTTTGTTTATTCACGGGCCAGCTCAAGCAGCGATGTCTAACGATTTTTTCCGTGACCTGGACGTGTATTTTCTAGACGGCCGTCATGTCATACTCACTGGAGGCTTTAATTGTGTATTAGACACGCGAGCTGACGTGCAAGGTCCAGGATGGGGTCGCTCTGATTGGAACGCGTGAAAGCTGCGTCGCCTAGTGCAACATTTTTCTTTAAAAGATACGTACAGACTAGTGCATGGACCACAGTATACCTGGGCTTGGCGGCGTAGCACGTCGTCTAGTCGCTTGGATCGTTTCTATGTGCCGAGCGCGCTAGCTTCTTACGTATCGCACTCTGGTGTAGTAAGATTACCATCATGGCCTGTTTATATATCAGACCACCGACCAGTGACGCTCGAGGCTCACTTTCCTTTTTCATTATCAGTGAAACCTTGGCGTCTTGACATCCGCATTCTGCACGACGTGCGCACACGCCCCAGTTTATCTAGAATCTTGCGCGCCTCCCTTTCGGGATGTGGTCCGGAGGTGTGGGACGCGCTCAAGACACAGTGGCGTTTACACTGCTCAGTAGCAGGGCGGGCCATTAGACGCCGTACGTCCGAAGAACTAGCGGACACTGCCACAAAGTTGCGTATTGCTCTTCGGGTTGATCGACTAACTCCCTTGATGCACGCATGGCAGCGAGAGTTAAGGGGTCGTTTTCAACGCCTCATTGCAGCTTCGTCATTGACGGCGGCTGCTTAGCGTTGCAGACGTAATCCTTGTGCTCACCCTGAAGTTCTACGCTTTGCGAAAAGCTCGCTTCTCAACCCGTCGAGTCGACTAGGAACTCCGGCTGCCAGATTCTTACACACTGCGTTGCCGCCGACACGTGATCAATCAGTTTTCCTAGCTCACTTTGCCAACATGGCTCGTACGACAATGTCATCACATCGCGGTACCACCGAGACAGCCACAATGTTAAGACGGCTCCCTCAAATTTCATCTGAAGTAGCTGAACAACTGTGCACAAGTCCGTCAGCTGACGAAATGAAAGAGGCACTGTCTTCCATGAAGCATGGCTCGGCCCCCGGGCCGGATGGGTTGCCTGTTGAGTTTTATTTAACGTATGGGGACGACATTGGTGCTCTTTTCACTTCTGTTATTTGCCGCTGTTTCGAGAACTTTGATTTTCCTGATAGCTTTCGCGATGGTTGAATTGTTTTAATACCAATACATGACACATCGTCAGTTCACCCAGAGGAGGGGCGACCAATAACGCTCCTCAACGTTGATTATAAAACTTTCGCGGCAGTTATCACTTGGTGTTTGAGAAGCCTAATGCCCTTCTTAATAGGTCATCAACAGGTATGCTCTATTCCTGGAAGAGAAATCCACAGTCTCTCCTTTGTTACGCGTGATATAGTTGCGTACACGTTAACAAGATCAGCTCGGGAACTCTTGGTTTCACTTGACCAGGAAAAGGCATTCGATCGCTTCGAACATACCTTTCTATTTAGCGTAATGGCAGCATTTGGCTTCTCACAAAACTTCGTTGAGCTTCTCAGAAACGCATACCGAAATATACGCAGCACGTTGTTTCTTGATGGTTTAGAGAGTGCGCCATTTCCGGTTACCCGTGGTGTTCACCAGGGGTGTCCTTTGTCCCCTGCACTTTTTGTACTCAGCCTCGAACCGTTCCTTCAATCGCTAATCGCTGATCCTTACGTTAGAAGCCTTCCTGTTGCAGGTAGTGGTACCGTGACAGTGACAGCATTTGCTGATGACATCACGTTGTATTTAAAGAATGAGGACAGTTTATCCCGTAGTCTACGACTTTTTACTACGTATGGCACGGTTTCAGGTCCTGCGTTAAATATTTCCAAATGTCGATATTTATTTATTGGTTCCCCAGACGCATGTCTAAGTTCCTTTTTCGGTCTTCAAAAAAGTGACTCTATTCGCATTCTGGGGCTTGATTATACTTGCTACGGCATATCAGCCTCCTTGTGGAATTCGGTTGTCGAAGATGTAAAACGACACATCCGGGAAGCACAAGAGTATGATTTACCTATGCTCGAAAGAAGGTAATTAGCACAGACGGTGTTTTGCGGCCGTGCATGGTACATATCTCATGTCTTACAGCCCCCATTACGAATCACCAGGTCGTTGCAATCCCTCATTGGCTCTTTTGTCTGGTTAGATGGAACAGAGCTGGTTTTCCGAGATGCTCTTGGGCAACCGAGAAACTGCGGTGGATTCGCATTCCCATCCATCTCTGTTCGCTGCCGGCTGCTTGCCCTATGATTCTTACTTCGGTTGTTGCATGGTGATGAGTGCCCCGCGCGTGATCTTGCCTGCTATTTCTTAGCCACCAAGTTACGCTATTTACTACCAGATGCACAGTTTAATTCTGCACCGCAAACACTTAACGTGCCTGCATTTTACTCAACGGCAGTAGCATTTTATGTTACTCAACGGCAGTAGCATTTTACGTTTGTCCCGATGTGGACATTCTTGAAAGCCGCATTGTAGATACAACGGCGGCTCTTCTGCTTCCTCTGGTTCCATCAGCCCATCTAGCACGATCGAGACATGTCTCGTGGAGCGCGATAACGGCACTGTTTTTGCCTGGTCACCTCAGTGACTTTATGTGGCGTCTTGGATGGAGAGGAGGAAGACGAAGAAGTGTGTTTTGAATAGGAGCTACTTCTGCTAACTCCGGCGTATTTCAGTTGTAATTTAAGTCTGTCGATCAGTTTTCGCTGCTCCCTTGGAGGGGATGGATGTAGACCACCCCGGGCGCTTGCCGGCACCAGCGGCGTCAGCGGCGGCCACCTCCAGGAAGCGGATGGGACAAGCGAGTGACAGCGACAGTGAAGATACTCATGCTTACTATCTCAGTAGTGAGGACTTCTCAGATGACGGTTTCCAACCTGTGCTGAGCCGCAAGGCGAAGAGAAGGAACATGAGGACATCCTCATCCTCAACTATTCAAACTGTAAGTGAAGCACCGAAATTGAACGCTTATACCATCCTGTTTCTGCCTGCACTTTCTACCGTCAGCATGAAACGCCTTAACAGACAGTCTGTGTCGAGGTCTCTGGAAACGCTCGTGCCAAATGAGATCACGGACATAAGAGTGAACGCCAAAAAGAATATACTGGCTGTGGACGTTTTGCACGCAAGCGCGTTGGGCGTTCTGCGC
>NW_023611192.1:0-105947 GCF_013339725.1 Rhipicephalus microplus | reverse complement strand
AGCGCGCGCAACAGTTCTCTCCTGAATCTTCCACGTGTGTACGCCACCGAAAACTGTACAAGAACGCCGAAAGTGGAAACGTGAGAGATCCGCATTCGCCGGGCTGATGGTGCAGTCCGGGCACGAAAACAGGCCCGGAGGCCGAATGCCGGCAGCAAGTGCGTACTGTTACGACCGGGGTTTCCAGGCACTGGAGGTTCGGGATGAAGTTGTCGATGCAGACGGAAGAAGATAGACTTGAAGGTTTATTTACATTATGTACATGGTGAGCTCTTGTACATGACGAGCTCTTTCTTAATGGAGAACTCTCGAAACTGGCGTGCCTCTACATGGTTCTCCTTCGAATGAGCCGGGTGGCTCATAATACAGGGTATGTTCTCCCCAGATCCCTAGATCAGGGAACACGTGTAGATGGTACTGTCCAATCACAGATCACACACAAGTGGTGAGGGGGACGAGCATGCACGGCCCACGTGAACGTCCAATATTGAGGCGTGATCACTGCACTCTAAGGTGGCGCCAGTGGGGCTCTTCCTCATGGTGTGTGTGCCGCTGGTCATGGGGTCCCAAGCTCATGACATCATACATCAAAGGGTCCAACGATCTGTTCGCTTAATTAGCGGGGCGATTTGCGGCGGCCGCCGCAGTCTCTTCCAAGGAAGATGCTGTATTTGTTGCCCTCTCTCGAACGGCTTACGGCGTCGTGGCGACACGACGTCTCATCCTCCGGCTAGCCGGGACAATACCTGGCGGGCATAGGCAGCCGGCCGGTCGGCTTCTTGTTTGAGGATTAAAAGAGCGCCGCTCCCTCGTCAGCTCTGGCGCCGGTCACAACAGTACCGATAAGCCGGCAGACATCCAAGTTTCACCCTGAATCGCGAACTGGAATGTATGCGCCGGTGGTGGACGCATACTGCAAGCCACGCCGCCCAGTTCGCTTGTGATGTCAGACGCTTGCAACGTCGTTGCGGCTTCAGTGTGCTGAGTGCAAGAGCACGTTCACAGGGGCGAACGCTCGCTTTCGGTGGGAGCTTCTCCAGCGGCACATTGGCTCCGTCTGCGACGTCTGTGACCGCCAGTGGTTCGAGAACAAACACAATGGTTAACGCATTGCGAAAGGCATTTGTCCGCTCATTACAGTCATCCGTGACCGCGGCCACGTGAGGCACAATGTGTGGCGTGTGAAATAAACACTGTGGTAAACCCAAGCCAAACCTGTGTCCAACCTCAATGAGGAGCACGAAAATGTAACCAGCAATTGTGAAAGACTTCAGCGCGACGTCAGGTTGAACCCACTGCTAAACACTCGAGCCACACGTTTCTGCTTTCGCTGGTTAACCACTTGTACGGAGTGCTTGGGCGGTGATATTTTTTCATTGAGAACACAAAAAATAAGAAGTAAAAATAGGTAAACCACACTGGTGTGCTCAAGAACCAAATATCCTACATTTGCGCATTAACATAACCTATCTCCGATTGGTGCATTGCCACGGAGGGCTTGGCGACACAACTATCTTGAGTTGTTAAAGTAAAATAAGCTTCAAAACCTCACGAATAGTACGTTCTTTGTACCGCATAATGACTCTAGTTCCTCGGAAACTAAAGAAACACGCACCTACGGGTCAGCAGCAAAGCATCCTGATAGCTACAACACCACGTGGACAGCTATATACACTTCGTAACAACACCCCTTCCGCACAACACAGGTACGGCTTCGATATACATCGACATCACGTTGCACAACTTCAGAAGCATTGCCAGGCAAACTATATACAATGATGCTCATCATGGATGCAGAGCGAAATCACGCATTGCTCAAATGCATCCGGTGTCACTTTCTCACTCACTATTCGCTCTTGAGACAATTGATTTCTAGGTACATGCAGTAAGTACAAACTAGCTAAGCTGTGTGCTCGTTATTACATTATTAGTGATGGCGCTTCATCTTGCGCGAGTACGCGACGCAGCTGGAAGGGCCCTATGGCGAGAGAAATTGCGAAACAAAATGTCACAAAACACTGAAGGTCACCCGGCCACCTGTAAGCGACTTCTAATAATAATGATTTGTAGTACTTGACGGGTCAAAACTGTGCGAGAGAGAGAAACGTCTATATACACAAAAGCGTGGAGAATGGGGGCGTGGGAGGAACCCCTAGTCCGGGGTCCCTAGGACGACTCCAGCGACGAGTCGGGCCCGCTGTATCAGAACTCGGGGGACTTGGGGAGGTCCATCACGGAGAGCGTCATCCGACAGCTCCTCGTTACGTAAAGGGCGAAGGAAAGCAGGTAAGGGAGGAAAGACGCTCGCGCCTAGTTCCTCCTGTCTTCTACGATGCTCTGCTTCTGGTTGCCGCCCGTCCGCATCATCAGCAACAGATGTTAAAAGCTTCTAAAGCTTTTCAACTAAACTGGTCATAATGCTTAAACAAGTGTTTATTGATGGAAATACGATTTTTTCACGAAATTGACCTCAGTTTACGTGCATGGTTTCTGCTTACATGTTCATGTTTCTTTCCAAAACTTTTAGTTGTGTGTGTGCAGCGCTGTGCGTCTGTTCTTTATTTTTTGTCTGCGTTTTCGTTCTTTTTGTTGCGTTTTTTTTTAGAAAATGCTTTGGAATGCATGCTGCTCGAGAACAATTTAGTTCAAAACTTCGTCAATTAAAATTTATTTCAAAAAACGCCAGGCCTGCGCGAACGTGCAGCACAGTCAGAGCGAAAGCTGAAAGAGCGGCCTTACAGAGCTTTTTTTTAACACTAATTGGAAATCTACTACAAGCACACTTGGAGGGTACCCACTACGCCTAACTATCATATTCATTGTGTAGTAGAGAGGCATTCATTGTCATCCTTCGTCATTCTTCGGAGAAGTGTGGTACCCGCTACGTACTTGCAAGGAATAATGTACAATTTTTTTATACTGTGGCTGACGGCGATAAAGAATTATGCCTGAAGCATTTGTAAATGATTATTGGGGGGGGGGGGAGGTTTAGCGTCCCAAAACTACCATATGATATGAGAAACGCCGTAGTAAAGGACTCCGGAAATTTCGACCACCCGGGATGGTTTAAGGTATACCCAAATCTCAGCACACAGGCCTACAGCATTTTCGCCTCCATCGAAAGCCTGAAGCTTTTGTAATGAGTTGGAGCATTCCAAGACCCATTCGTTACGCAATTCGCACTGTGTGACACCTGATTGTTCCTTTGATATTGTAAAACGCTTCATTACTCATATTCCCGCGATCGCTTTCCTGACATCAAGCCTGCCTAACGCTAGTTTGGAACAGGCTTTCAAGCACCAGCGTAGCTCTGTGGTAAAGTACTGGGCTAGTACGCAGGGGACCCGGTTTCGAATCTCATTGTGTCATCGGCGTTTCGGTTTTCTTTTATTTCACGCGGTAGTGGGTACAGACACCAGCAGCGACGGCGGACAACTAAGGCTCACGCGACCCTTGTTGTGATCTCATAACAGCTTTAGCTGCACAAGTTTCACGCGCCAAAGCCTCCTTATGATTCTTATCTTTTATTCGAGGATACCTGCAGCGCCCGAAGGCGTTATAGCAGGGGGTTACAGATTTAAAAAAAAAAATTTCATTTACAGCAGACACTTGTACACTTGTGAGCCCATTCCACTCATGTATTGTTCTGACAAAAAAAAGAATTTGCAAAAATTCCAGTCCTGGGACGGTATTTCCTCAGTTTAAAAGGATGATCAATTCAATTTGACAAAATACGGCGTCTGTAAATACATATCCTTATTGATTCTAGTTTTATTATTAAATATTAGATATAAAGTTTTAATCGCAATTTTCTTCTACGCGATGAAAGCAGCTCCCAATTCAATTCTTGTTTCATAGCGGTAGAGCTTTCCCGCCATTGATACCGTCCCAGGACGAACCTTGCCGCCCTGTTCTGTATTTTTTCTATCACTAAGATGTACCTGCGCCGGATCCCACACAGCGCAGGCGTACTCTAAGACTGGTCGTACACACGTCAAATACGCACATTTTTAAGTCGCTGATGCGAAAATCGTAAGTTACGCTGAATAAAATTTAACACCCTCGCAGCTTTCGCGACAACATAATCAACATGTACATTCCATGAACAGTCAGAAGAAAAGAACACACCCAGGTATTTGTAAGTTGTCTCGTGTTAACTGGCACACCATTTATACAATATCTAAATTCAATTTCTTTGTCTTCTTTGAAAAACAAAGGTTAATGCACTTATTAAAATTTAAAGACATTTTCCACGTTGTACACCAGTCATGAATAAGCACCAAGTCCTTTTGAAGTTGGAAGGAATCCTGCTCACTCTTAATTTTTCGGTAGACCATACAGTCATCGGCAAAAGCCGGATAGAACGATGAATACCAACCGAAATATCATTGATATAAATTAAAACAACAAGAACCTAAAACGGAGCCCTGGGCCCACCTGATGTCACGTAAACATAACTGGATGCTTTACCATTCAAAACAAACATTGGCGACGATGCATTAAATAATTTCTATCCAGATTATCACATTTAGGTCTAAATTAAATAACTTAGTTTTGCAAAAGGAGCGCATGCGAAACCGAATCAAAAGCTTTTTGGAAATCATGAAGATACAGTCAATTTGCCCATTTTTGTCAATACTAGAGGATAAATCATGATAAAATTCAACCAGCTGCGTGGTACAAGATAGTCCTTTACGGAATCCATGCTGATTTTCTATTAACAATTTGTGGTGCGTTATATGTCGCATTATTTCCTTGTACAAGATGTGCTCAAGTACTTTGCAGGCAATTGATGTTAATGAAATCGGTCTATAGTTGACAGCTTCCTTTTTGGGTCCACCTTGTGGATCTGCACAACGTGGGCCATCTTCCAGTCATCTGGTAAGACACCAGTAGATAAAGACTTCGAGTAAATTAAATGAAGATACAAGGAAACAGGAGAATCACAATGTTTGTAAACACGCAGAGGAATGCCGTCAGGACCATTCGCTTTTGTTTCATCGAGATTACTGAGAAAGGCTTGAATGCCGTCACGCTAAGCTCAATAGGCTGCATTAAGGGTACGGGATATACACATGGGATATCACAGTATTCATCAGTCTTTGGCGAAAATACAGAGCGAAAATATTCATTAAGGCAGTTCGCCTTGTCTATATCTTCCGAGAAACACTTGATTATTATATTGATTTCGTTAATACCGTAGCATCCGACCCGCAACGTTTTAAGTACCGCCAGAACATTTGGGATTTGTTTTCATTTCTTCATTTAGCCTATTTAAGTAGCCCGCCTTCGCGTTTTTTGCCATAACTTTGTATTCACGCGTTAGGGCGCTTAACCTGTCGAAGTGTTTTTTTTGCCTTCGTTCTTTTGAAGCTACGGTATACTCGCTGCCTGTTTTTAATTATTTTTAATAACTGTGAGGTACCCAAGGCTTCTTGCGGCTATTCATTCCACGAGAATGGCACACTTGGTATGTAAATATCTATGAGTTCCATTACTTACTTTTAAAAGCACACCACAATTCTTGTGTGGTAGAATATTCGGCAAGGCATTTGAAAACAGGCAGATGATTTGAAAGCGCATGTGACATCGCTGAGTAGTCACCTTTGCCAAAAGTAAATACCTTCCTTGTAGGTTGCTTCTTTGGCTTGTTCTTTTCAAACCCAATACCCGCGACGACCGCGGTGTGATCACTTATACTCGGAAAGTCATCTACAGAAGTTACAATAGTGAGGACATTACAAAACATCAAGTCTAGAATGTTGCCATTTCGGGTTGGCTGATGCACATACTGGTATAGCCCAAAAACATTAACGATTTTCTTCATATCGCTGTCAACACGGCTACCAGTTTTGCACGTGCATGTGCTGTCATCCCAAAGCAGATCTGGTAAATTAAAGTCTCCAGCAAGAAGAAAGATTTCGCCAGAAATATCGGAAGTAGTTTCATGTAAAAGTTGTAATGAACTATGTCGGAGGCAGGTGGTCGATAAAACGCCCCGACGGCAAAAGAAGAATTATCTTCTTTACGCGGCACCCCATAGTAAGTGACGCGGAAGTGAGTTACCCGCAGAAGTGAATGTGTTGTGTCACCGTCTTTGTAAAGCCACTACGCTGTAGCATCAGTACATTAAAGAGCTAAGTTCGTGACGTCACGCCAACGCTATATCGAGAGATCAGGAGTTGCCACATTGCCACATGGGACTGGAGGCTTTATATTTTCATATTTTGATGTCTGGCCGAACACATCATGTGAGCGAGTTAGCGTGAGATAGTGTAAGAAACTGCCATATACGTTGAATTTATACCCAACTGGGTATTCTCTGAAGGCATCGTCAACGCATCCAACACGCGGTATAGGAAAAAAAAATGAAGAGGCCAGCCGGTCCAGGATCGGCCGCCATACTCGCCGTCCGTTCTTCTTCCCTACACATCATGAGAGAAATGCGTCGGATGGGAAAAGGAGGGAGACGAACCCCTCGTAGGGACGCCTCTCCCCAACTCGTGAGTGCGGCTTCATCAAAAGCAGCGCCGGCGGACGATCCATAAGCACAAACAGGCGCACCCACATTACACTTCACCCCGAAGCGCCGGGCAAACAGGCTATGCCTCGTGAGCTCGAGGCCAGCGAGTAAGTCGGCCGGCGAGATCCACAACGAACCCCGGCGGCAGAGTAGCACCCGCAAGAAGGAGTGCAAGATGAAGTCATGATGCGGCGCAGTATCCCTCGCCAGCCCCTTTTGACTGCGCCCTCGTTTTCCTCACTCATGCACACAAACTCACTCACACAGGGCAAACAAACAGAAGGAAAAACTGTTCGCGACGCAGCGAGCGCCCGGTGGAAGAAGCGTCCCGTGATTGGATATCTATCGGGAAAGCAAGCCGGCTAGCGGCATCGACCGATGCGGCTTGCGGGCTCACCCAAGCGTGGGCAGAGCAAGCCGCTTTGCGGAACACGCGAGCTGCCTGTCGGGGGCCCTGCTGGGCCCCACGACTCCCTGCAGGACTGAAGTGGAGTGCCTGTATGCGTGGAGGCTCGCGCGCTTTTGCCGTTCGAAGGAGTTGTCGGATTTCGGCAGAGTCGATGCCATCTGGCTTGCATAAGAGGTTCTTACGAGATGTCGGCTGAGGATTCGTCGCGTGCCGAGAGACGTTAGTCGTGCCGTGCGTAGGCGCGCGCTGCGTCCACATACATAAGGTCAGAGTGCTCGTGTTTAGGTTGTACGTTTCTGCAGAGCGCATCGAGAAACACGCAAGCACAAATCGTCGTCGAAGCACCGTGACTATACTTGTATTGTGGCGCCAGGAGCAACACTCCTTTTTTTCTGAAGTGGAGCTGGAGCATCATGCGGGGAAAGATTCTACCCAGCGTCTTATTAGGAAAGCCCACCAAGTGGATTACAGGCATATAAAAGACTATTTGTATGGGACATAATTTGTCGTTGCAAGAAGAAGAAATAGTAGAAAAAGAAATGCAGGGAAGTTAAGCAGAACCTTTGCTGTCCTACATATTGAAGAAGGGTAGGGCAAATTGAATGGTGAAAAGAAAAAAAGGAAAGAAAGACAGCACATAACAAAGGACACACACTCAGTCAAGTTCGTCCTTCTTGCATGGTACTCGGTATGTCTGTCACAGGCACTTGTTCAAGTTCATTCCCTTTAAGAATCTCAAAAGCACCTTCGTTGTCTTCAACTACAAGGTATTTAGTCAACGACTTGTAACAATGACTTCAACAAACACCGGTCTATTGTCTAACTCCATGAGAGTGGGCAGCAGGGACTGCCTCTGGACATATCTCTGATAGTCGCAGAGAATGTGCTGTAATGTCTCCTCACAACGATGGGTATCACAAAGAGCGTTCTCGGCCATTCCAATAGGAAATGAATAAGATTTCGTGCATGCTACGATGAAGTATAGGATGGTCTTTTGTTGACGGAGTCCTACTGGCGCACTGAGGTGCATCAAAAACAAAAAGTGGGGGTGACGATTGGTCCGGTTGGTCTGTCTGCCTGGTGTATACCATCAAGAAAGTATGATCTCCTGTGCAAGAACTCAAAGTCTGCTGGCAGTGTCAAACCTTTGAAAGTGGTACGATATCTCCCTGTGGGCCTTCATAAGCTGCCATATAGTTGTATTAGCGCGTTCGTTCTCTACGACGCCGCAGTGATGTGAAAGCAACTGAAACCTCAAGGGGTGTCATTTCTCATGTGATGTATGGGGAAGACATCTATAGTCTTAAATACGAGCACTTCGCAAACTTTTTGTTGCACACCAGTGATGAAGCGTAAAGTGAGCTTGAGTTGGTAAATTAAAAGATTTATAAAGCGGTGATATAGGTCACTATGATAATTCTGTGATGGTTTTATTAACTAAATGGGGGCAAATAATATTATAATGATGATAGTATCATAACGATGATGATGTAGAAAAATAATATCATAATGACTATGATATTTGGAATGACGTAGTGAGTCATTTCATATTTCTCTAAACTTTTTTTTTACTAAGTGAATGGTCAGAACTCTAATTCCTTCCACAAACATATTGTTGTCCCCAGACAACTATCTGTGACCTCTTAGAGGATGCGTGCACATCTGTTTCTTTGCTGTGTTTTGCTCGCAGCACACGAGAGGACCTGCCACTTCAGTAAGCAGCTCCGTCATCGATCTCGACCCCCGGTCTCGTCGCATTGGCAGCACCGAAACTCGTGCCTCGGCATGCACTCCCTGCCGAAGCCTCTACGCGTACGCACGACCACGCGCGTCCCGTTGCTGGGACCCCGAGTCCCCGACTTCTCCCTGCTGCACCCGCCGGAATTCTCTTTTCACCTGAGCGACGAACGAAAACAAAAAAAAGACAACGAGAAAAGAAAATAAACGCGGGAACACAAAACGAGGAGAGGCGCTTTACAGATATGCAGAGAAACGAGCTCCAGAGGAAACGGGTACAGAACCTCGCATTTCTCTGCAGCCGGTGAACCTCCCGACGCTTACGCGCAGACGTACATCTAGATGATGAGTAAAAGCGAAGAAAAGGACGAGGAATTCAAAACGAAGAGACAGGCCTCAACCGCAGTTTTGCATGGTCGCAGCAGCAGCAGCAGCAGTACACGTGGCGACGGCGGGTCGCGCGGAGTTCTGCAGCTGAGTGAAGAAGGAACGTGCACAAAAACACAAGATGAACTCGGTCCAAGAAGCGGGACCAAGTGTCCCGCGCACCTGGGCGAGACAGTTCAAAAGAGGGCACACGGCGGAGTTCCGTGGACGCCATCACTCGCTTCTCCTCTCAGCATGGCACGGTCTGTTTATATCGCGCGCTATGGCAGGGCGACGCGGAAGGAACGAGACGAACTGCGGCGCCCCCGCTGTCCTATACCTGGCCTGTGTTTGCTGCATTCCCGGCGTCTCGCTCTGCCATTCTGCTCGGTCGCTTGCGAGTTCGCTTTAATCCTGCTGCTCTCCCGGATTTCTTTTTGGGAGGCTTCGGTTTCCACTGACGGTCGTTTTGGGTTCTTCCCTAAACCACTAGGAAAACCCTTCCCCTTGCCCTATATTACTTCTTTTTTGTGCGTTTGAAGAGAGAGAGAAATATTTTAATGGAGAACTGGAGAACTTTGCCTGGCTTTTCACCTGACATGCTACTCCAGGTACTGGGTGATGACTATGATATATACAGTGAAGACGGAGAAAATTGGACGAAGGAGAAGAAATACTTGTGAAGACGAGGAAGTCCTCATCGGCGGCGATGGAAAACACGCGTTCTCAAGTTACAGGAACGTGGACAGGATGAAGAGGGAACCGCCGTAGGTAGTGCGCGTACACGTTCTTCCGTTTGCAGGTGATTGCGGTTTGCGCCAGTAGATTTTTCCGTGTCGCGGCTAGAGCGTAAACAGCGGCTCCGGGAACTCGATATGCTTACAGGTTCTAGAGGTAGCACGCGCTTCAAGTGGACGACGGAAAGAAGTGAATGCACTACTCACGATTGTCGCCTAACACATGTTAATATACAGGATGTCCCACATAACCTGAGCCAAAGTTTTGAAAGTGAAAGGCACTTAGGAGGCGAATTGAACTAAACGCATACTACTCGCACTAGCCTGTAGGTGCTCAGGCTATTTTTTTTTATTTCTCCCCATACGAATTAACTAATAATTCGTAATTACCTAATTTTTATTTATGGGCTGGAAACCCAAAATATGAACATTGAGATGTAGAGCACTTTCAGCAACCCCCGACTAAATTGTTGCCTGTACTATACGTCTCACGCTGTTATTTTTTCCGCGTTGTAAAGAAAGCCTATAGTAGCACTATAGCAGTGCTCTCGCGGTCCGTCCCACGGCTTCTTTTTACGTTTCGTGGACTTTCTTTACAACGTGAAAAAAATAACAGCGTGAGACGTATTGTGGAGAAAACAATTTAGTCAGTGGTTCATGAAAATGATCTACATCTCAGTGTTCATATTTTGGGTTTCCAGCCCATAATTTTAAAAGTATGCAATTAAAATTATTAATTATTAGTGTGGGGAGAAATAAAAAAAATAGCCTGAGCACCTACAGGCTAGTGCAAGTAGTACGCGTTTGGTTCAATTCGCCACTGAAGTGTCCTTCATTTTCAAATTCTTGACTCAAGTTATGTGGGACACCCTGTATATGCCTCCGCGTACGTCCTCTAAATTACTTATAATCGTTCTTGATTCGGAGCAGTGGCCCACAAGGAGCGTGTAACCGACGCGCGCTAGCGGGATAAGTGGCTTCCGGGTATGAAACACGTACACTGCGACTTACACCCCAGCAGTGTTCTATATACGTGACTGCATAATACAATGAAAATTATAAGACACGTCTTTCAGGTAAAATAATGAGGTGATTTTTATACACATGGCGTGAAAATGTGCTCATTGTGGCTACATGTATGTTTTTATACATGGCATCTTGCACAGGCGTGCCCAGGGTACTCCTTCAGGGGGAATACATGTCTGCTCACAGTTCCCTCTCCTTCTTTTGATTGAGTCATGAGAAAACAAGTTCCACAATGGATGCAAAATAAAAATGAAGAACTCTCAGAAAGGTGTGCCATTGTTCCCAGGCTTTTCGCGCTAAAAGTAGAAAGAAGCAGTACACGTACTGACAAAAATGTGTTGCACCAAACTTTTTTCTTATGACAACATTTTAGCCAATCACGATGCGGGACATATCAAAAGCGAATCCGGCTCACCAATGGGGAAGACCCTTACATAGAAGTATTGATAACTGGGGCTGGGTTATTTGAATGCAACACAGGAGTTTGTGGTCGCCATTATATTTAAAACATGACGTGACAAGCCGGACTGAGTAACGGTATGGGGCTCTGGCGCCTTCGTCGGCGTGTCCCAATGCGACAGCCCCATGGGAGTTCCCGATATCTTTGACCAGAACGCACTAAATAAGAAAATAGAACTTTTCTGATTTTGATGAGCTCGGCGGTTTTCCATTGCTTGCCATCCTGATATAGCAGCTGTATCTCTGTCAATCATCTTCGCACTGGCCGTGTTTCACTAAAACGAGGTTCGCAGACTATGGCGCAACAGACCTTGCTTGTGAGTTACATAAGCTTTTTTTTTCTCAGTCGAGAATATTAAAATCAACTTCAAGTTACATTATCTTTAGGTTGAAGCAGTATAGAAATACCGATAAAGCTAGTGACTTCAAAATTAAGCTTCTCTGAAGTTTTTTATTTTTTTCAGCGAATATTAAACTGTTGTCATTTTGAAGGGGCGCTATTGCCTGGCAGTACACGTTGCGGACGCACTAAGCCACAATCACGGTGCAGTGAGCGATAAACAGTTAATTGCGCACTCGGGCAAGCTTGATATTTCAGTCGTTTTTCTTCTTTGTACACAAGGTACGGTAACAATACAGGCTCTGCTTCTGGTTAGCCTCCCAGTCTTTCCTTTAGCACATTATCTCTCTCCCTCTCTTTCTTTCTCCTTCGTCTTTAAGCATGCACGCCTCATACGAGAAAACAAGTTTCCAAAGTTCATGTTAAGTCTATTTAGATACCTCAGCAAGGGACAGCAAGAGCTTTGAAGGCTTTTCCAATTCTGGGCAGCATCGGAGAAATTCGACGTTGACAGTTTAAAGGGCAGCATCGATGCCGAGTCGTCCCAGTCATGGAACACGACTAAAAATGCGGCGCCGCCTTGTGCCTACAAACTCAGAACAACACATATAATACTCTTATTTCTATTCTTTCGTGTTCAAGCAGGTGAAAAAGTAAATTTAGCTTACGTTAGGCGCGTACCAAATGATATCTACATCTTCCGGTGAGCAGGTGACCTTCCAGGAGAGTTTTAAAGCCTTCTGTTACTTCTGTTTAGCCCCCATTCTGTTTGGACAGCGTAGTAGGCTACGTAGGCTTTTTAAAGGCTTTGTTTGATGTTTATTATTGGTGTATTGTTAATACACAACATGAAGGAGATCTTCCCAAACTCTGAAGACTTAATGGGAACCCACGATAAAGAAAGCTTGAAAAAACAATTCAAAGGCGAATGACAAGACAGCGTAGAGCCAATTGGACTCTGTTACACAAAAGGTAAAGAAAGAAAGCAAACAATTAAACTATAATATTAATAATAAATACAACATCCAAGAACAATACAAACTGTACATCAAAATTCAGTTAGGACAAAATTGAATAACTTATAATGAAAGAAGATATGATTTCAAAGTTTTTTTTAATGTACATGTTACATAGAAGCCCAATTTCGATTGAAAGAAGGTTAGTAACGAAATGGCTGTGAATTATAATGCCTATTGTGCCGTAGTTAGCACAAACTTTAGGTAGTATAAACTTCCTTTCGATGGGAAACATGCATGGTTAGCATTTTCAGTTAGTCACACCTGAGAAGATCGAAAGCACGGTTTATTTTTTTCTCAAAAACAAACCCATACAATTGAATTGAAATAACGTTACTAATACATTCAATATTATATTTTCCAACTAATGAAACAGCGTTAGAACAGCGGCAACTGATAGCGATGTGACGAATTGATTGGTTCTCAATGTGTTGCACAGATGAAATGTGCGAAATATGTTTTCGCCCAGGTAGTTATGCTGTAGCTAAAATGACTATGAATAAATGAGAAGTATAACGATAATAATTTATTAGTAAAAATGTAGCCTAGCTTTAATTAGGGCACGAATACCCAATGCAGTAGTTTTCTTAATATCTGTAATATGTAATCCACAATTAGGCTTTGCATCTAAACATATTCCGAGCAAAGAACAGTATCACGAGCGTTAATAGTATTAGGACCCATCGTTATAGCCCCAGGAGTTAAATAAAAAACTTTGGAAAAGATCTAACGATCGTAAACTGTGTTTTAGAAGGGTTTATAGTTAGGTCATAGTGGTTGAACCCTATATGATTACATTGTTGAGCAGAGCTTCGTATAAATATTATGTCTGGGCCAAGCTGTGTGTTTACCCGGCTTCAAAAGACCATAAATCAATCTTTAGAAGGCTGCTGCCCGCCTATAGTTGTCCATTCGCTCACCTATAGGGGTGGGTGTTGCACAAGACCA
The DNA here is from genome assembly GCF_013339725.1 of Rhipicephalus microplus. NCBI lineage: Eukaryota > Metazoa > Arthropoda > Arachnida > Ixodida > Ixodidae > Rhipicephalus > Rhipicephalus microplus. The sequence continues at coordinate 92,386 of NW_023611192.1, read as the reverse complement.
TAAGCCTATATGTAAAGCGTAATATTACGGCATACTAACGAATGCCCGCCTGGACATCAGCCTTGATTGGCCAGTGAATGACGTCGGTGCCACTTAACATAAGTCCTCCGGATGGTCGCGGAATACTACACGTACGCTTCGGCTGCTCAGTTGAGGGAGGCTGGCTGTCCGCCAGTAATGTCACACTGCGGGAAAGTTGAGTGGAACTTCGAGAAACCGCAAAACACCAACAAAGTCGCTTGACCTACATTCCCCCTTCATTCGTCATTGGATTCAATATTGTCTTCTATAACTAGTCGCCGCCAAGCCATCAGAGCGTTTCCGAAACAAAGCGCGGCGCAGAAACGACCATTTTGAATCGCCGTGATACGCTAGCGACGAGCACACCAAAAAGCCAAACAAACATCGAATTGAACAAAAGAATGCTATAGCCAACCTATGGCTACCGAGTCATCAAAAGCGAACAAGGCGGCGGGTCTTTAAAGGAACGAGCCACGTCAAGATCGGCGACGTCAAAGGAAGACAAAATAGGCGACATCCGCTGCTTATACGTCTCATGTCGAGCGCGGTCCAGTCGAGGACATAGCTCCAATGGGCGAGCACCGAACGATTGTAACGCTGCCTTGTATGGGAGACGAACATAAATGAATAATATCGAAAAAAAAAGGGAAGAAATTCGGAGCAGTACGAGCAATATGGTGCGGTTTCAGCAGTGCCATGCCGTCGGCGAAATTTGGTCCGGACGAGGACGATATGTCGCCGTGTACGATGGCCGCAAAACAAAGCGTCACGTGTGTTGCGGGGAAAAAAAGAAATGATTGTTGTGGCTATGTAGGAAAGCACTTTAGAGGGGGGAGGGAGGGGAGCCACGACGACGAAGAAGGGATGATCAAATAAAGATACCAACAACGGGACAAACTTCGACGCTGGGCAAGAACACATCTCGCATCTAGAAAGCGGAAAGGAATAGACGGAGGGATATAAAGATTGCTGAGGTGAGGAGGGGAGAGAGGAGGGCGCGCTTTCTCCCTCCCGATGTCGGTGAGTATGGCTTTAGGGAAGGTTAAGAAATGTGAGAGAAAGAGAGAGAGAGACCCAAGAATTCGCACAGCAGCAGCAGCAGCGTTTCGCCAAGCTGCCGCTCGTTGTTCCAGATTTATGACTGCACGCTGCAGCGACCGTGGGCTCCTCTGGCGGAAAGGGGGGTGAGGAGAGGAGGAAAGAGGGTGAGGGGGGGCGTCATCACTGCGGTAGAGGTACGTGGTGGCACGAAATATGGTGAAGTTGCGACTCTCGCCGTCAAAGCCATATACCGCGCCGCTCGCCAGCGCAGCCCACCATTGTGACGGCGGCCGACGTCTGCGACTGCGACGTGAGTGGCGCGCGCCGCCGCTGAAGAACCGCGCAGCGAAGCGACCACAACTAAAGCGACGATCCTTATTGTGGTCCCCGCGGCGGGGATTGATGAATATACGCCGGAGACACGTTTCATTACTTACGGCGAACGACTTTTACGAGGCGACTTCCTGCCAACGCCGCTGAGGAATCGGGAGCTCCGTCAAGGGAGGGGAACTGGGAAGAACTCGGGTGCCGAGAACTGCCCCTCCCCCGTATATGGCAAAGTGTATACGCCACCGCGCGTATTGTGTATCTCCTACGTGTGCGCTTCATTTTTCAGCAAAATTCAGTATAGGATACAACGCGAATAAGCCCACGAAAAAATATATAGGGAGACTGAGAGGGCAGCGTCGGGAGCGTTGCGCGGACAGAAAAAGCAGAAGGGTGGCCTCAAAACCGATTGGAGCGGGCAGAAACTCATCAGTTCGTTGGCTGAGCGGTGGATGCCCCACGCTGCCGCGCTGTGCCTCAGCTCTGCACGCGAGAGATCGTATACGAACGATGCTGGACAGACACAAAAGGACGTCAGAAAGTATTGCGCCACGTCTTCCAGGAAACCCACAGAGTATATATATATATACGGTTCTAAATAACGGCAAATGTGCAAACGACAGTCGGCTCATGCGCATTCTTTCTCGGACCAACAACAACAAGTTTGCGGCCTTGTTGCACCATCTGAGAGGGGCGGCCGGAGGTAGACATATACGATAAACGCGACACAAATGCTATACGCAAAAAAAAAAATTTTTTTTCAGAGTTCTCTCAACAGACCGCGGAATATAAAAGAGCCATCGGGTCGGTCGCATTGCGCTACAGCTAAAATCTCTGCCATACTGAGCGCTGGACAATGCGAAAAAGTCGCGTTAAAGTCGTCGACCTCTATTTTGGAACGAATCTGCCCGTGTGGCAAGAGCATGTGCGACTGAAAGAGAAACGGCGAAACAAGCAAACAAACAAGAAAAGAACTCTGACAGTAACGAAAAGCGATCGGCTGTGGACAATGTGAAAGGGGCTTGACGAAATAGCATGCAGAGGCGAATAAGAGAAATGAGATAGACCTTCGAGTTGAACTGGGGAACGTTCGTGGAAGGGCAGACAACACTTGCGTAGTTCAAGAAATAACGGCGTCTGTATACGCTTCATAATGCGTTGTTATCAAGCATGCCCACGAAGTGCTGCAGGTTTATAACGGGTGAAGTTTGCGCAACGCTCGCAAAATTGATTGGTGTCTCGATGATTTGCCGAAAATTTCACGGAGTGCACTCAATTTCTTCGGTGTTATCTGCCTGCAAGCACAACGTTTCTAGGCTTTACTATAGGTGGCTGCAACTTCGGCAAGAAGGCACATCTGTGATGCAGCAATGATTTATCTTGCATCTTACAAGCTCTGAACATGCTTTAAAGCACGTGCTCAAAATATTGCTGTACTTCCTTGCATTCACCGTTTATCTCACCACCTTAAAGAGGTGACCTCCTGCTATAGCGTGCAGGTTTTAATATAGGCGCTAAACAAGTTGAACAGATTATGCGGCAAGGTGAACTGCAGCGTGGAGAAGGGTGGCTGCTTCAGGGGTGGGTTGTACTGTCAAGCATGTTCATATTTATGTGTCTTGCAGTCCCATCTTCGTGCGCTCGACTACATTCTCATCATAGGCGTGCGAGCAAGGATGACTGCCCCCTTCCCCCTTAACGTTACGTCAGACCGTAATAAAAGGTGACTGATCCCTCTCTTCGGGAATCGGTATAACACTAAAGTAAAACGCGTCGTCACAGAGGTAGTTGATCATTAGTTGTGCGTTGTTTCGCCACAAGGGCGAATGAATGAATGCTGCCGCAACAAATTCCGATGTCACGTGAACAACGACAAGCAGCTCGAGACTTGCAGCGCGCACCTCAGGCAGAAAGCACGCACGAAACGAGCACACACAGGACGAGCGAGGACAAACAACTGTAGCCCCGTCGCAGTGGTCTAGTGGCTAAGGTACTCGGCTGCTAATCCGCAAGTCGCGGGATCGAATCCCGGCTGCGGCGGCTGCATTTCTGATGGAGGCGAAAATGTCTGTGTGCTCAGATTTGGGTGCACGTTAAAGAACCCCGGGTGGTCGAAATTTCCGAAGCCCCCCACTTCGGCGTCTCTCATAATCATGTGGTGGTTTTGGAACGTTAAACCCCACATATCAATCAATCGACAAACAACTGTAACAGCTCGACACCTAAATCAAGCTGCTCAAATAGAAAGAAAGACGCACGAAACGAATACACCTGGACGAATGCGAGCAACTGTCACATTCCTTACTTCGTGTGTGAGCAGCGCTTTGCTTTCGTGAACGTCGCAGCGATCAAAGTGACCTTCGTTCTCTCTTTACCCAGCATTACTTCAAAGCGAACTTGTGGTGGAAGTACAAGATGTACGAAGCGGCCGAATCTCGAGGTGAGCGCGCACGCGAGTGAGCGAGCACGCCCGAGAACATCTATGCGGCCGGACTTTGACCAATACCGGTGTGGAGGCGCGCACGCATCGCAACGCGTGGGGTGGAGCGGAGCGTCGACATTAGTAAAAGCGCGCGCGTTCCACGCAGTGAAATTGTCAAGCTCTGAGAACCACCCACGTTACATGGTGTATATAAACAACTTGCCGTAAACAAGCTTGGAAACGCCCGTGTTGTAGTCTAGGGGCTTGCGTCGAGCGCTGAGGAACGAGAGGTAGCTGGTTCAACGTCCCGCATGAGGAACTTTCTGTTTGCAATTTCAGCATATATGCCTTTTACAACGTTATATTCATGACAGAAATACATCGGTGGATCCGTGGTGAACTTCAAGATACAACACGTTTGTGTTAAAAGTCACAGTTTCACCGCAAGGGCGAAGCAGTGAATGCGATAGCAACAAGTTAGAATGGCACGCGAATAATGGCGACAAATTACGCACGAAAAGAACACACAGAGGACAAAAGCGAACTAACAATGTTCACAACTCGACACTTACTGCACTGCTAAATCAAAAACGACGCAAGAAACGTACTCACAGGTACAGACATGACGAGCGCAAATTAACAAGTGACTCCAGTCGTCACTTCGCTACGTTTAAAAGAGCGTTGTTTTTTTTTTTTTTTTTTGGCAAACAGGGCTGCAGCAAGCGAAGTGACCTTCGTGCGCTAAATAACTTTAAGGCGTGGAGTCTGCCGAACTTGCCATTTTCAGCCGTGAAAAGCCAGGCACCAAAGGCAAGGCCGTTGTGGAAAACACGCGATTGTTTCTACTATCATTCATGCATCAACTGGGAACTCAACCACTGGGCGAGGGGAAGGATGGGGGGATGGGCGTGCGGTGTGACTCGTGCCCCCTAATGGGGAACCCTGCGCACGTCTGTGGATGTGACATTCAAACTGAAGCGAACCTATTTTGCACTATAGTGCAGAATAAGGGCAGTTGATGCTTCGTGGTTGGAAAACTTTCTGGCTCTGAGCGGGATGAAAAAACTTGCCCGAATGCCGAGGAACGCCCACGAATACACCCAGGAAGCTCGGCGCGGCGTTGGCACATGGAAAGCATAGACAAACATATATGCGTAAAGGGGCCCTGCGGCCGAGCTACTTCGCTGCTTTCAGCGCCACGAGTGGCTGGTCAGACCCGATAATGTCTTCAACATAAATAAAATAACAAAGTCATTCTTTTCTGATGCTGGGATTTGAACCCGCACCCGTATGCTCCGAAAGCGAATGTCTTTACCCCTAAGCTACACACCCATAGTTGCGAAAAGTGAATAAATGTACAGTGCATCTAAACCACGTGAATCCGCACTCTTTGTGCAAAACAAATACAGAAAAACAACACTTTCTAGTCAGACTTTACGTATCTTTGTGGCAAAGCATGAACAGCAAAGCATGCATGGCAAAGTCATGCATGCTTTGCTGCCATGCATGCTTTTCATTTTAGCATGCATGACAAAGCCATGCATGCTAAAATGAAAATTAAGTCATGACGCACTTCTCACAAAGGCCTGCCTTAGGACTCCTGCTTTCCAGAGTGAAGAAAACAGTTCTTTGAATGCGACGACAGGAGTCCTTGGTCCCCATGACTGTAGAAAAACCACGTAGTCATAACCCTGCGCGTTGAAATATGACGCAGAAGGCCCGACTGAATAAAGGTATCAGACAGAGTTGGCGCCACCTTTAATTAATTTAATATAGCGGGCCCCAACCCCCTTGTGTGCAGGCTCATGAACAAAGAGTCTTTTCGCACCTAAGATTGCCACATGTAATGCTGCTGGCCATTCTAATTCGAAATGATTATATCTACATGAATTTGTGAAGGCAAAGGCAACTCCAAGTCACGGGTGGCAAGTTGCCCACATAAGGTTACCATGACAATGCATTCTAGTCAAGCTTGCCAACAGCTTCCAAAAGCAACGAAGCCTTACTATATCAAAAGTAGAAACACGCCTTGGGTATGCCACGCGCACACGAAGACGAGCAACATCCGGAGAAAGAAGAGGAAGAGTGATCCATCAAAACTCTCCGGGAAGAGCGTGACATTCGCTCACACCTCGGTGACGACGTGTCACGCGTTTCTTGTCATTTTTATTTCCAAAAAAATGCCTGAGGACTGATTCATTAATCATTTCCGGAGTAAATAAATAAAAAGAAGAGCGCTGCACGTAAACTAGAGCGTCAACGCTTGAGCAACAGCTGCTGCTTGAAGTTTAGATTCCACTTAACCTTCTTCCTATATTTCCTACCATTTTGTTTTCTCATCTACGAAGGAGCTTATGGGCACAGCTTGCGGAACGGCGCCGATGTGAATGTGGGGGATCCACTTTCCACGCGACTCCATGGCCGAACACTCGCGCATCAAATTCCGTCAGGAGAGCATCTTTATCAAAGCTTTCTTATGCCGGGGCTATACGGTAGAATGTGCAACAAAATTTTCGCGTCGTTTTCTTTTGAAATTAGAGAGTCGGCTCAGTCCTCGCAAGACACCTCTGGCGCTGCCAATGACAGCGGTGACAAGGTGCCTGGCCAAGTCAGTTCATCAAAGCTCAGAAACACCCAACTGCTCCAAAGTGATGTCATGCGTAAGGCGTATGCATGCATGCACGAGGTGATGGTGTTTGTTGACAGTTGCCGTAGTCTGTTCTTCAGCCATGTGCTTCAACTGGCGCGGGACGTTGCGTTGACAATATTTGTTTACATGTGATATCCAAAAACGCAGACGCAGCGCGACAGGAATAAGAATACAAAAGGAAAGAATACGCAACGTTGGCGTCTTGGACTATAGTTGAAAATCCATGACAGCATACTACCAGCGTAAGGACACACGGACAAGAAAGAGGACGACACGTTGGCAGACCGCACGACGCTGCATCACCTGTAGAATCTCATAAGCAAGTGCCGCTTTATTGTTAGAGCACTTGTAAGGGGACGCAGCCCAAGGCTGCTATAGGCAACTATGTAACGTCCGCTGCACCTCTCTTTCTTTGCGAAGGTGCATTGGTCAACACTGCATCTCGACGATCTCCTTGAACTGGTTGTCGTAGTACAGGAACTTCGATGAACGACGAGTTTTCAGATATCTTTGAACAGGCTTTGTGTCGGAAGTGCTTTCTGTCCTGATGTGTGGTTCTACTGGGTCAGTCACAGGAGCAGATGACCCAGCACTGTCATCGTTATTCTGGTCAGGCGTTCGATGCACTTCCGAATGATGGGTGACTGCACATCTTTTGTCATCCCATCATCATATCGTTCTTAAAACTGCAGGCTTCCGACGAGGGTCGAAGATGCTGTCTATTTCACCTGAACTCATTACCACCTTCAGAGAGTATACTCTGTAAGAACGCGGTACAACCTGGTCGAGCACCGTGGCTTTCCTTGACCATCCCTTCTCATCCCTCAGGCGAACGATGTCTCCTGGATGAAAAAAAAAGCGATCCTTTCGTTTCACCACGTTGAGGTCGCTTTGTGACCTTTCAGCTGCGAAGTGGATTGAAGTCAGGAAGACCAGATCTGTGGTGGCGATTCATTAGCAGTTCACCAGGGGAACTTCCGTAATCCAGAGGGTGTGTGTGATAATTCAGAAGGGCCTTGATAAAAGTCAACCTCCAGAATGGTGGTCTTCTTTTTCCGCGATACCATTCGAACGTGGAAAGCGAGGACTTGACGTGATATGCTTGAAGTCATAAGATGCTGCGAACCGGCAAACTCTCTTGGTGTAAACTGTGGCCCATTCTGAGAACTTCCATTCGTACTCCGTGCCTAGCAAAAATGATCGACATTTTGCGTACCACTTCCTGCACTGAAATACCTTGTAACTCTTAAACCTCCGGATAATTGGCGTAGGCGTCGTAGCGAACCACGTACGTTTTACCTGCATATTTATCTGCTCCAACATGAATACATGGAGAATGCGGGGTTTCTCTAATCAAGAGCAATTCTTATGGTTGGGCATATGTATTGATCTCGTAAGTTTCACATCTGCTGATTATGTTCCTAATGTATTGAGTTATTCCTGACCAGAACATCAAAAGCCTCGCTTTCAAGGGTGATCTGTTTATGCCTAAGTGGCCTTCATGTAGCCAACTGAGCATTTATGATCGTAATGGCTGTGGTATAACCACTTTGACTCCCTTATATAACAGCTTTCCAATGACGGCAATTCTGAGCCGGATGCTTTGTATGGACCCGTAAGCGGTTGTTTCTGCTCACATTAAATGACACTGATCATATCTAAGAGAATTGGATTTTTTGCTGTCTCTTTGAGCAGCCTCTCGCTGGTTTTCTCATTGAACAGACTGGACAGGACCCATACTGCATGTACTTCCACATCGCTATCTTCGCCCTCTGTCACGTGGCAGTGGGCATTTGGAGCCCTAGATAGCGTGTCTGGCAGAACTAGAAGTTTACCCGTAACATAGACAAACTGGTTTTCGTGTCTCATCAGTCGGAGGAACAGGTGTTGTACACATTTTTGTATATGGGAAGCCTGTGTAACGCTGCCCGTCCGTGTTCCCTTGCCAACGCGCCGGGCTGCGCTCCTTTCGCCGCAGATGTTGGGGCGGTGCCAAGTAGGTCGCGCCTTCTTTCGTAGTGCGTGATGAGGTTACTCTCTCCCTCGCCTTTCCTCGCAGTGCGTGATGACGTGACTCTCTCCCTCGCCTTTCACGCACTCACCACGTGTCACCTCTCTCACACTTCACCCTCTTCACCATTCGCAACGTTCGGGTGCACATCCAGTGAACACTCTTTCGACTCGTTTATTTGCGATGAAGAGGACGCCGGACAGCGACGCTCCTTCGCCCGCCGAGACATGCACTGAATCAGTTTGGCCTAACCCGGCCGTCGCCAGCGTTGCGAAGGTTAGCAGAGCCAACCGCTTTCACGAATGGCGACGTCACAACTGCAATACCGACGAGGCGTGAGCTAGGGAAGCCAAACGCAAGCGTCGGCAGCGGAAGACCAACGACACCGACGAGGAGCGAGTCAAAAACGCCGATCGCGTCCGTGGGCAACGCTGCTGCTTCGCATCTCATCAAGGTTCTCTTTAGGAAGATGTCGTCATTTTTTACATCAATATCAACGGCTGCTGATCTGTTTCTATGAGCACCTTTGGTCATATATAATGCCGTGAAACTTTTCACAGCCATAGACAACGCCTAACGCCTCCTTTTCAATGTCATGGAACTTTTCACAGCCGTAGACAACGCGTAACGCCTTCTTTTCCATTTGCAAAATCTTTTTTCACATTCCGTGAGTCGTCTTGAGCTATATGCCACTGGTCACCAACCTAAACAATGGCTTTCGAAGAATGCTGCGCCAAGCCCGAATCCTGAGGCGTCAGTAGACACTTTACATTCTCTTTTGGGATCACAGACCGCAAGCACAGGTGAGCTAGTTATGGCCTCTTTAATGGCTTCTAATGATTTTGTATGCTCGGGTCCCCATGTGAAGTCTCTATTGTGCTTTAACAGTTCACGGAGAAGCGCTGTAGTTCTGTCTCAGAAATGAGGCACGTATTTTCCAAAATACGCAACCATGCCTGAGACGCGCTGAAGCTCGTCCTTTGTACTTGGTTCTGGCATTTACAAGACGTTGCTGATGAGTTCGGGAGACGGCTGTATGCCTTTTTCACTGATCCTTCATGCCCACTTCACGCTTCTCAGCGTTTAATGTTATTCCATGTTATCGAGCCGTGTCCAACGCAGCCCTTAAACGCTCTTCATGCTCTTTCAGGGGTGAAGCTCCTTAAAGCGGCACCCGTTCGTCCTTCGTAGTAATCGTAGTGTGTAACCAGTCTTACGTTTTGACCTGCAAGGTGGTGCCGGTGGGAGATTTCTCCTGAGCGTTGTTGAACAATAACAAATTCTCAACGCGCGCGTTACCTAGAAGCCGAATTTTCCTGTCTCTCATTCCCCATTAGCAGCCAATGGCATGTACATTGAGCACTATCTGACACGAAAGGGTTGCTACGTTATACTCGCTGGGGGTAACCTCCTTGGTTTTAGAAATGTTTACCGAGCGTTGAGCCGCAGTGCCATGAATAGGCACCCGACAGTGAACCAGAGGGTGCGACGAAGCTTTTTGGGCCGCCTCAGCATTGTTGCTACCAACCACCAGAGATACAAAAAAAAATTAAACTCTCGCTGAACATATTGAGACGCAGAAGTGTCAGTGCCCTTTTTGACACCTTTTCAAAGAACGCTTCCTGGGTGCTGAACAGACGGACGCATGGACGGATGGAGGCAAGAACGAATGGACAGATGGATTCTTCGCCCCACTCTCCATCATTTACTTCGTGTACATGCTCTCTTTTTTTTTTCATTCGAGCCCTACATGAGCACATCATCGACTTATACTCTCACACACGAGAGGTCATCAGTTACTTGCACACCTCTGGTGTGCAAGTAATTGGACACCAGAATGGCATGCATACACCTCTGGCATACACCTGGCATACACCTCTGGTGCAGACGCTAGCTAAACCGAATGGCATGCGGGGAAATCTGAAACGCCCGAATGACGTGCTGAATGTACGTACAAATATGAGAGCTCTCTCCGTCTAACGGAATCTGACAGAAACCAGAGTTGGCGTCTAATGACGCGCGAGGCTCGCAATGGCATCGCGCGAGGCTCGCAATGGCGTGAGACACGGCTCCGCGTCGGCTCCGTGAAATAACCACTTTTTCACGCGGAAAGGACAACAGCCAGCTGATAAAGTGCTGTGTGTGGTTGCGGACGTGCTCAGGATCCTGTGGCTACCATTCTGAGAATTGTGAGTAGATTTTAAAGGATTTTATTGCGCCTTCGGTGTTCGGCTACGTTGTGCGTCTCGCCAACTCCACCGTTCGGCCTAGCGCCGAGGTGGTCGGATCGGCGTTCGAGGCTCCAGGCGTCGGCTCGTAGAGCGTCTGCGGAGGCACTATTTATTTATTTATTTATTTACAAGTACTGCTGCCCCATGCCTGAGACATTGCAGGAACGGGTACAGAAAAATCAACAAAAGCACAGAAACAAACAATAGTGCGCACAAATTTATGTGATTAACACATACAATTTTTCCCGAACTCTACAGTGTTCAGTCCATGCCTTCCATGACGATGGAAGTGACTGTTAATGGTACAGATGCCGATCAAGAAGAATTGTAAAGCTCGGACTGGGTGACGAAAGTGTCAAAACGTGTGGCGGAGCTCCAGGAGAGTCAACGACGGGAACGCGATGGCGCCACCAGGGCGGCGTCTACCAGCAGTGGATGCGGAAAAGAAGGTAGGACGATGCCGGCCGGCTTTAATGGCGACAAGCATGGTGTAAGCGGGAGACCCTCATATAAAGCGGCGGGAAAAAAGCTCGCGGAGCGGTCAGTAGCGTCGCATCTACCGCGTCTTCCGAACGCGAATCACAAGGTTATTATCAGGCCCAAAGAAGGACTGACGCTCACCAGACGCTCGGCACCTGTGATTGGTGGAGCAGTAAGGATGGCAGCAGGCATTCCATGGCAGAAAGGTAGGGAGGAGGACAGGATTGTTGTCAACGACAAGCAAGAAACATTGATATACAGCACGCCCAGGGAGGATGATGCCAAGAAAATGTTGGACCTGAAAGTCATAAAGCTCGACGGCAAGGAGTACGAGGTGAAGACATACATGGCTGCGCCTGAAAGCTGTGGCAAAGGTGTGGTACGTGGACTTGATATCAGACTCTCTGAGAGAGAATCGGAACTGGCTCTCTCACACGAAGAGAATCGTCCTATTCTCGGTGTGCGAAGGATGGGCAACTCCACTTCGGTAATCATCACCTTTGTTGACGACTACGTGCCAAGATGGATGATCTGCTTTGGGACGCCGATGAAATGTTTTCTCTACAAGAACAGATATGAATTGTGTTACAAGTGTGGTGAGCTGGGACATCGATCCGACGTATGTGACAGCCCGCACGAAAAATGCAGAGGTTGTGGGGTGGCTTCCCCACCCAAGGACCATGAATGTACGCCGAGGTGCCGTCTGTGTGGCAAGGAGCACGTGACCGGAGACAAAAGGTGCAAAGAACTTTTTCGGACACCTTATATAGTGAAGAAGCGACAGTAGGAAATGAAGCTTGAAGAAGCGCGGGAGCAAGAAAAACGACGCAAGGCCGAAGAGGGCACGCAGCGGCACAGCAGGACAGACGGGGTTCAAGATCGTTCGAGGCGCAAATCCAAGCATCGAAGTAGATCGAGAGGGCGCTCGGAATCGTTCCCCCGATTGCCACCGCAGGAGAAGCCAGGAGTTTCTCACAAGGCATCCCATGATGGTGGTGATTGTGCCCAGGAGAAGTCAGAATCCACAGGACCACAGGTGGGTTGGGTAACTTAGGTCTCCCAGGATGCTAATACAGAGATGATTAATGCTCTTAAAGAGCAAAACAGGATATTACAGGAGCAAAATGCGGAATTACGCAAACAGCTTGATGAGATTAAGGCTCATCTAACCAGTAAATCAGGGAAGGCGTTGGAAACACCCCAGGTAGCAAGCCAACCGCCTTTAAAGAAGAAAAGGGCTAAAGAAATCAAAATTGAAGAAAATCACGGAGCGAGAATTGAAGCACTTGAGGTAAAAACAAAGTCATTGCAAGGTATGCTCCAAGTTGTACTAGAAGAGATGAAACAAGTAGGCAAATTATTGAGCAAATTATGGCTGAATTTGCTAGCAGGGACCGACAGATAGAGTGGCTATGCCAAGCACTCAAGCTCAGCTCTGCATCGTTACAGTAATACAATTTGGCAGTGGAACTGTACGGGTTTCTCGCGCAAACGTGCGGTTTTACAATCTTTTCTTACCAACGCCGATCGACCGGAGGTTATTGCGATCCAGGAGTGTAGGAAAAATGCAAAATTAGCAGGTTACAAATATATTGCCGGGTCGGGTAATGATACCCAAGTTACGACCTTCGTAAAGAGAAACATTACGACATTGCAGCACGAGACGGGGAACTCACAGATCGATCATGTTTTAGTCGAACTCGTGCCTCGCAAGCGCAAAGACAAGAGTCTTTTTATCCTGAATGTGTATAGTTCCCCCACGCAACGCAAAATCAACTTTGGTGATCTTTTCACGAAAACAAAGGTTATTTCAGCAAATGGTTTACCATTGATTTTGGGCGACTTTAATACGCATCATACGGCATGGGGTTATAAATTCACCCAGGTTAAGGGCAGAAATTTGTGGAACGAAATTCAACAACATGAGCTCATACTTATAACAGACCCAATGCAGCCAACGAGGAAAGGAAATAGCGTATCTCAAGACACGACGCCAGATCTTACCCTGGTCAGCAGTGCCACCGCCGCCACGTGATGCAATACCGGCGAAGACCTAGGTAGTGATCATAGAATTTTAGAGATTATCATTGCCAATGGCCCGCTGGTGATCAATAAGAGAAAAGTTAAAACTACAGATTGGGTGACCTTTAGAAATATCAGGTCGGAACAAGACCCCATAAATGATATTAACGATTGGAGTAAAGGGGTGATCCAGTCAGTTCAGCACGCAAGAGATTGACGCTGGCGACGAGGAAGTTGTTGATAGACATCTTGTAAGCATGTGGAAGAAAAAGAAAAACCTAGAGCGAAAAATCAGTCAGAAAAGAGGAGACAGGAATCTCCGAAAGGAAGTTGCTGCACTGAATAGAGAGATCGAAGATTATGCATTGGAACTTACCAAGCAAAAGTGGGGTAGTATCTGTGATCAGATGGATAGAGAGATTGCCAGTGCTAAAACATGGCAGCTACTACGGCATCTATTAGACCCAGAGAAAACCAAGTCGGAGGCCCGACAGCAACTTCAAAAGCTTGTGTATAAATATGAAGGTCAGACGACGGAATTATTAACGGAGGTTAGGGATCGATACCTCTGCTGCGCAGGATCTCAAAAGCTCCCTGACTACGCTGGTTCAGAAAACCCGGACCTAGACAGCCCCATCACGGTTGGAGAAGTCAGGGCTGAAATTAACCGACTTAAAACAGAAACGGTTGCCAGTCCGGACAAAATCAACAACATAATGCTCAGGAATCTCGACGACGGCTCCATTCGTCAACTTGCAGCTTATATGCAAGAATGCTGGGACAAGGGAGAAATACCGCAAGCTTGGAAAACAACCAATGTAGTCTTCATTCCTAAGTCAGGAAAAAAGCTCAGTCTTTAACATCTCAGACCCATTTTCATCACATCTTGCGTAGGAAAATGGATGGAGCACGTCATCCAAACAAGACTGACTAGGTTCATGGAAGATGAAAACCTGTAGCCTGATACTATGATAGGCTTCAGATCCCACCTATCGACGAGCGATATTATGCTACAGCTAAAGGAGGAGATAATAGACAAAAAGACTGTTGACACCAAAGTAATTGTGGGTCTGGACGTCTCCAAGGCGTTTGACAATGTCAAACATGAAGCCTTACTTAAGAACCTTAGTGCGCTAAACGTAGGCGTCAAGACATACAACTACGTGAGGGGCTTTGTCTCAAATCGTACAGCCACTATCAGCATGGGAGGGCAGTCGCTCGAAAACATTAAATTGGGGAATAAAGGGACACCACAAGGGTCTGTACTCTCTCCGACTCTTTTTAATATAGCGATGATTGGACTTCCTGAGAAGTTGGAAGGAATCGAAAACCTGCATCACACAATATACGCAGACGATGTCACGCTGTGGATAAACAGGGGTAGTGACGGACATATTGAAAACGCACTTCAGGCGGCTATAGATACCATCGAACAATATCTCGAACCACTAGGGCTAAAATGCTCGGCAGAAAAATCAGAGGCACTTTTTCTACCATCGCAAAAAAGGAAAACACACAATCCCCTCGGAAGGGGTTGTGACATCGCTTTACGAGTGAATGGTAATGCTATTCCAACCGTAGACATTATTAGAATTTTAGGGATGCGCATACAAGCAAATGGAAAAAACACTGAAACTATCCGGAGACTCGAAGCTAGTGCGAACCAGACGTGCCGCCTGCTTAAGCGCATTTCTAACAAGAATGCGGGGATGAAGGAAGCCAATTTTTTAAGATTAGTTCAAGCTTTCGTGATAAGCCGTGTACTATACGTTGCCCCTTATCTTAAATTAAGTAGAGCAGAAAAGGATAGAATTGAAGCCATTATAAGGAAAGACATCAAGAATGCGCTAGGGCTTCCCGCGAACACCTCTACGGTTAAACTTCTTGGGCTGGGAGTCTCCAACACTTTAGATGAACTAATAGAAGCCGCCATGATGTCACAGCACCAAAGACTTCTGAGAAGTAGAACAGGGAGGAAAATCATGGAGCGCTTGGGGTTCGAACCCACGGAGTGTTCCAGGCAGACCGCCAGCATATACCTAAATCAACTAGGGCAAGACTGAAAATTATACCGCTGCCGAAAAACATGCATCCGGCGTTTCATGAAGGCAGACGCAAAGCTAGAGCTGTAGCCCTGCAGGCGAAACTTGAAGGTCGATCTGGCGTGCTTTACACGGACGCTGCAGAATACGAAAGAAAGGGAGCACACACAGCGGTAGTGGTTCGCGAGAACGGGGACCTGGTCTCGTGCTGCACCTCTAAGAACACAACCACCACAGAGGCAGAAGAACTTGCGATTGCTTTGGCAATAGCCCAAAAAGGCACTCGAGTGATTGTTAGCGACGCTAAGTCAGCCATTAAAAACTACGATATGGGCAGGATCTCTGCTACAGCCGCCAAAATTCTAAGACAAGGACCAGTACCTACAGAGCTAATCTCACTAGTATGGTTCCCGGCCCATCAAGGTCTGAAGGGGAATGAGAAGGCGCACGCGTTCGCCCGAGGGCTCACTTTCCGGTTGATCGACGCTGACCCGCCGCCTTCGCGCGAGCAGCCCCTCTCCAAAAGACACGAACTACGAGCGTTTCAGGAAATCACCGCACACTATACATTCCACCGTAAGATTTATCCAGAGGCAGCTAAACAGCTGAGCAAAAAGGAGGAAATTATGTGGCGAAAATTGCAAACCGGGGTGTTTCCAAACCCTCACCTGTACAGTAAATGGCACCCGGAAGTGTTCAACTCCAGATGTGCGCACTGCAACAGCACTGCGGGTTTAGTGCACATCCTACAATGATCCAAGTAGAAACGTAGTATCCTGGGAGGCCTTATTACACAGCCGTGACGCTGAAGAACAGTGTCAAGTCATCGGTCTCGCCCTGACGGCCGCCGAGTCCCAAGAGATTCCGGCCGATGGCTATAAAGGGGGATGATTGGGGCAGAGGCCGAAGCCTCCTCCCCCGTCATTCTAGACGGGTGCAATAAACGTTATTTCTCTCTCTCTCTCTGGCGTCTAATCTTGAAAAGTCACGCGCACCTGTCAGCTCAGCTTCAATGTCTTCCGGCTTCAACATTTCAAAGTGCTCGCGCTTGAAGCCTTCATTTATGTTCCGGGGATCCATACAAATTCTCAGAGAGCCACTTTTTTTCTCTCCAAAATACAACCTAAGGACTCACCCATTGAGCCGGTTCATCTACCCTTGCGATAATGCCATCTCCGCTTAGTGGCTGCAACTCATCCTTTAGTGGTTGCTTGAGGAGGTGGAGCACTTGGCACGGGTGTTGAATAAATGGACTGCATATAGTTTCCTTAATTATTGTGTGAAACTGTATGCTGGACTAGAATAACTGGACACGTTTCTTGTCGAAGCACTATCTCGTACGGCGTTCGAACGCATCCCAAGCCGCGAAACAAGTTCGGGTAGTCGTTTATGACGCGCGTTCCCGAAGCGTTGCTTTCCCGGTCTAGCTTGAGAAACAGCTGATACTTCTGCGGTGCGTTGAACGATGTGAAAGTCTTCACACGCAGCAAGTCCGAGTATGGCACATTCTTTTAACACCAGAAAAAAATTCTGGCTCACAGTCTTGCCTTCAATTGTAACTGGCATCACTGCTGTTTCAAGATGCTTGATGGCTTGACCACTGCAACTGCGTATAGCGTCGCCGTGCTTTTCTGAAGCTCGAGGTAGCTTCTGGCCTCTGGAATTTTTGAGCCAACGCTGAAGAATCAAGTTTGCCTGTGATCCTGTGTTTACTTTAAGCTTCAGTTTTCTGTATTTCACGGTTGCGTTTATCATCCATTCCGAACTCTTGCTGCAATAAACTTGACACACTTCATAATGCGTGTTCGACGAGTTGCTGCACGTCTCTTCATTGTCTACCGTTTTAGGGGCGAAGCTCCTTATAACGACACCCGTTCGTCCCTCGTAGCGTTGTAGTACGTAACAAGTATAACATTTTGACCTCCAAGGTGGTGCCGGTGAGAAATTTCTTTTGTGTGTTGTTGAACAATAAAACGTAATGCTCAATGTACATGCCAATGGCTGCTAACGGTGAATGAGAGACAGGAGCATTCGGCTTTTAGTCAACACGCACGCTGCGATCCCCATTAGCAGCCATTGGCATGTACATTGAGCACTATCTGACAAGAAAGGGTTGCTACGTTACACTCGCTGGGTGTTACCTCCTTAGCTTTAGAAAGGTTTAGCGAGCGTTGAGCCGCAGTGCCATGAATACAGTGAACTAGTATATACCATGAACTCGGGGTGGTTAATGGTGGGAAGTAGACCCGAAGCGCAAGTCGTAAGGAAGTGTGCGTGTGCCACCTCTCGTTCAGTCCTTGGAATGTCCGCTGAATGGCGGTGCTTGTATGCGGGGAATATATGATGAAAATATGTGAGATGGTGGTACTTGGAGTGTTGATTAGATGGACGAACGGACACACAGACAGATGCATGGCTGGACGCATGAACGGACGCAGGGGCGGATGCATGGACGAACGCAGGGACGGACGCATGAACAGACGCATGCACGGACGGGCGGATGGACGCATGGACGGTCACACAGACGGACGCATGGACAACGGAATCAAGAACGAATGGACGGACGAATGCTTCGCCCCACTCTCCATCATTCACTCCGTGGATATGCTGCCATTTTTTAATGCGAAGCATTTCTTAGCAAACCTCGGCGACTTTGCGCGTATCTATCTATCTATCTATCTATCTATCTATCTATCTATCTATCTATCTATCTATCTATCTATCTATCTATCTATCTATCTATCTATCTATTCTATCTATCTCTATCTATCTGTCTGTCTGTCTGTCTATCTATCTGTCTATCTATCTATCTACCTAGGCACCAACAACATTTCGATCTTTCCCCTCTCTCTCATCTTTATGTCCCATTCCCCTAGCGTAGGGTAGCAAACCGGGCATGTGCCTGGTTAACCTCCCTTCCTTCTCTATTGTTGTTCATCCCCCCCTCTCCTGACCGTTTTGATAATGGTATCGGTACCAAACTTGGTATGGCATAACATGACTCTATGAAAAACGTATTTGAGTAGTCAGAACATGAAAATCATGACATGGATGTTATTAATGTCATGATCCTGCAGCTCTTACGGTGATTTCGTTCACATTGCATGTTGCAAAACTGGTATGGTATGACATGATTGCATGGCGAACACAAGCGACAGACCCCAACATGAAAATCATGACATGCGTGTCATGTAACAACATGACTACATGCCAAGCTATTGATGCGCTCGCAGACGTTTCGCTAGCTTCACTTATACCAAATTTGGTATTACGGGACGTGAGTGGATGACGAAGGTATGGTACTGGTGCAAACGTGATAAACATGAGATGCGTGTCATATACACAACATGACTACATGCTGCGCTCATGATGCACTCGCGGCAATTTCGATAGCTTTACATGTACCAAACTCGGCCTTATGCGACGCAAACGGACGACATAGGTAAATGACACATATAAACATGATAATTACAACGTGCGTGTCATGTAACAACATGACTACATGCCACACTATGATGCACTCGCGGCCGTTTCGCTAGCTTTTCATATGCCAAATTTGGTATTACGTGACGTCAATGGATGACGAAGGTATTTGACTGGTGCGAACATGATAATCATGAGATGCGTGTCATGTGAGAACATGACTACATGCCACAGTCAAGGTGCCAATACATTTCGACGTGACGCGGGTGCGCGTGCTCACAGGCGTTTATTTCGTAATTGTCACGCCGGCGTTGTATGAAACAAGCGCTAAAAATTACAGACACTCAGAGAGGACACAAAGGAGCACTCGTCTGTGTCCTCTCTGAGTCTGTGTAACTTTTAGCGCTTGTTTCATCTTGAAGCTTCCCAAACACGCCCAACTGGCAGTCATCCTAAATCTGATTTATGTAGCAGTGTACAGGGCTGCCATCCTCGCGAGCACCAGCACTTCATCTGAGCTTATCGTTGCTGATGTTGGTACTATTCACGTTTCCTGTTGTCATTGCTGCGCAAGTGCAAGCTGTCGGAAAAAGATCGTCGAATGAGGCGATGATCTGTTCTATAGCCTTCGAATGCACGCGCTGCAGCAGCATCCCAAGGAGTCGGGCTGCGGTTTATTGTAAAAAACACTGTTTGCACGCATAGTGGGCTCAATTTTCTTCAAGAACAACTCCACTTCCACGTATGTCTGTGCGTGCAACATTTATACATATATTTATAATCATTTCATGACGCGTCACCCAATAAAACAATTACAACACGGTCACCTTCCCTCCGCGTGCTTCGCATAACGTCGATTACGGGACCTGCCGAATTGTTTTTGAATGTCTTTAAAGGTGGCGACTCTCGAGTAATGATACCCTCCCCATCCTTTTCCTCGGCTGTATGGTGTTTGATCCAGCTTCACTGGACATTAACGTTCACAGGACTAGATGGCGGCCAGACAGACAAAGAACTTTAGTGACGTCCCTACTTCGCTGACTAACACCATATTAATAAGAACAGACAGCAATGCCAGGAAAAGTATAGGGTACGTTGTAAGAATTAATTTTAATGTATATCTGGAGAAAGAAAAGTGGATGAAAAGATGTCTTGTCACCAGCAAGATCCGAACCTGCGACCTCCGAATAACGTGTTCGATGCTCTACCACTGAGCTACGGTGGCGGTTACCCCTCCCCCGCCCCCTTTACAGATAGATGTATGGTGCTTGACGTCCCAAAACCACCATACGATTATAATGAGAGACGCCGTAGTGGAGGGCTCCGGAAATTTCGACCACCTAAGGTTCTTTAACGTGCACCCAAGTGCGATCATACGGGCCAACAACATTTTCGCCTCCATCGAAAATGCAGCCGCCGAAGCCGCGACTCAATCCCGCGACCTGCGGGTCAGTAGCCGAGTGCCTTAGCCACTAGACCACCACGGCGAGGTCCCGCTCACTTTGTAGGGTATACATGTGTATTCAACCTGGAAGTAGAGTTACTGTATGCTACCTAAAGGTAGCATATACAGCGGCTCTACGTGGGAGCGTCAGTCAGCGCCACCTTTTGCCATTGCGGCGAGTGTGGACCAATTATTTCTCGCATACCACCTCAAGGCAACAAGTCTGCTAAAACGCGAGCTTTGCTATGAATGAAGGAGAGCGTAATTTTAAGGACTCGTTTTTCCTTTGTTGGACATAATTTTAATGTGAACTAAAAGACAATAATGCAAGGGAAAGTATAGGGAATGTTAGAGGTTACTCAACCTTCGCCGTCTTTATTTGCTGCAAATATCCGTTAATTACTTTCGAATTCGCTATATGACCTCATTCATAATATGTATTTCTCTGCCATTTTTTTTTCAAATTCGAAGCATTTCTTGGCAACTTCGAGCGTATCTATCTATCTATCTATCTATCTATCTATCTATCTATCTATCTATCTATCTATCTATCTATCTATCTATCTATCTATCTATCTATCTATCTAGCCACCTATGACTTTTAGCTCTCCTGGCCGTTCCAATAAGGGTATCAATACCAAACTTGGTATGGCATAACATGACTGTATGAAGAACATATTTCACTAGTCATAACATGAAAATCATGACATCTATGTCATGATTTACATTTCATGGTCCTGCTGCGCTTGCGGTGGTTTCATTCACATGGCATGTTGCAAAACTGGTATGGCATGATTGCATGGCGAACACAAGTGACAAACCCTACCATGAAAATCATGACATCCGTGTCATGTAACAACATGACTACCAGCCACGCTCATGATGCGCTCGCAGCCCTTTAGCTAGCGTCACATATACTTAATTTGGCATTACAGTACGTGAATGGATGACGAAGGTATGTGACTGGTGTAAACATGATAACCTGGAAAAACTTGGTTTGTCCCTCGTTGCTCCCCTTTGCTTTTCTTCTAGCCTAATATACAGGCTTGTGGGCAGAGGGGGGGGGGGGGGGGGTCGGTGTAATATGATTGAATGCCCTACTGTTTACGGGCAATGCTTACAGCTTGTAAGGTTTTGAAGCAGTCATTGTACAGATTCGTTCGCAGGAACTGAACTTGCTGCAGGAAATTATATTACGGACAAACGCAATGTTTAGGGTATGAGAAACGGGCTAGCTGAGTTATTCGGTTTACAGAGAAGATCGTGAGCGACCCGGTTCGTGTTCTGCCTTCCCTGTCGTTACGGGTTCCATCATATAAACAGCACGGTTTCGAGCCTTCCGCTAAGAGTCCTTTGAGGTATCTGCAGTGCTAATGTGAATTTGCTTCAGTAATGCCGCACAGACATCGAAGTCCATTCATAGTGACATCGAGGTTCTTCCCCTCACAAACGTAGGCTCCCTAAATTATCCTCACTCCACCAATGCAGTGGGTCTACCAAGTGCGAGAAACGACCTGTTTTAACAGTATTTTACACAAACTCGAGTCACGAACATGTCTTTCCTGTTCTACCAAACCGCGGCTAACTTCAGAAAACAATCCTGGAGCCTTCAGAACTTGATATATAAAAACATACTCTCTTCTCGTTGTAACCCACGCTGCCGTCAATGTAAATGAGCGACCGCTCAGAACCAACATGGCGGCCCGTGAAGTATGGGGGCCGTTTTAGCCAGTTGTAAGCAACCATGACCGGAGTTGTCACCACCCTAAAACACGGAGACGCGCGCACATGAGGAGACGCGCGCACATGAAGGCTCCCTAGCTTTTTTATTTATTTATTTTATTTATTTATTATACCCTCAGGGCTTTACAGCATTGCAGAGGGGAGCGGACACTGGCGAACATTGTTAAAGAAAAGAATACATAGACAAGACACTAGAACATTATTAAACACTGGAAAGCAACTATTATCAACTGCAACTATGTTATACAGCCAGTAGTTTATACAAGAAAACTAACAACAAAATCAAACGTTTACATTTCCAACACCAAGTATGTTATCGAGCGATGTTTTAAAACTGCAAGGCGAGGTGATGGATGCAACTGATTGTGGGAGGTGGTTCCAATCCTTGCAAGTTTTAGGCAGGAATGAGTGGGGATATGTTGATGTCTTGAAGCGAGGAACAGCAACTTTCTGCGCATGGTCACTACGAGTTGAAATGTATGACGGTGGGGTTATTAAAAGTGAACGCAGAAGGGAGTTGTTGTAAATTTTGTGGAAGAGTACGAGACGGGATATCTTACGGCGTGTAGCGAGTAAAGGAATGTTAATAATTGATTTCATGTTTGTTACGCTAGCGGTACGGCGATAATCTGGTAATATAAATCTAACAGCGCGATTCTGAATGCTCTCAAGTTCATTAACTAAAGTGATATTACCAGCTATCTAAGCAACGCAGCTCCCTCTGGCCAGTGTGGGCGCCGCACTGCGTTGCTATGACGCATGCGCGTTTCAGCGTGTCCGGTGTCCCTCCGTCACGAAAAGAGGCAGACGCAGTGTTGTCTGGGTAACGTATCGGCGCGAAATGCAGCATGTCGCATTTCGCGCCAGTTGCAGTCAGGCCGCGCCGACGGACGCTGGTCGCGCCTGGCGTCAGGCTATACACCAGAACACAGCGCGCTCAGTCAACAGGAGGCGTTGGCTCAGTGCTTGCTGTCAAACTGAAAAGCGCGTGGCGCCGTCTGTTGCAAGCGCGGCGAAGCAACACGCTCAACTGCCAGACGAGCAGACGCTCTGCAAATCAAACGCGAAACCTCACGACTCGAGTCCGGCTGTAAGCACGTTTCGCGCTGTTCCTGTGCTGCGATTTTATGCTGATGCCGTGTGAAACGTCGAGGAGACCGTCCTCGACAGTTCGGAATGTCTGCAGCACGTGCATTGCAGACTACGGAAGCAGCGTCAACAGGTACGCACTATTGCGATTGAAAGAAACGCGAACAGCGGAAAGCGTTGCTTTCGACTCAGTCGAACTGCGGCGTGCCTTGGCTGTGACAAGGCAGAATTTGTGCTGTAAGCCAGCGTCAACGTAGCGTTAGAATCCGGTTCCAACTTACGCTCATGCACCGCATGTGTATCAATTTTCAGTCCTGCCGGGCACTCGAAACACACGCGTGGTGCAAAAGTGCCAGCCAGAACAAGATTTTAAAATACTGCGGTGGCGCCGGCCGAAAGCACATGTAGATTCGCCGCGTGACAGTCAAGGCATGTCGCAGTTCGACCGGGTCGAAAGTCATGCTTTCCACGCCGTTCACGCATGGCGATATTAGGCCGTTACGGCTGTACTAAACATGCGCGGTGCGTGCATCCACTCGAGAATTGTAATACGTATATCCTATTACTGACATGAGGCCTGCGAAAGTACGGCAATAGTGTTGTGCCTCATACTACAAGCATACTGCACGCAAATCGCTGCTTTAAAGTGAAACAGCTAGAGTCACACTTGAATAACCACAATAAGTTTAATTACTCGTACAGGGCTCGAAGTTTTTTCCTGCTGATTGCGATTACATCCTAATGCGGTGGAGCTCGGCATTTTTCGTTGTGAACGGATATCTGTGCAATCGCAAAACACCGCACCGGCACGATTCCCGCAATGCGCTGCCTCATTCTTGGCCATGTCTTTCAAGTTGCCCGTTAACGTTCCCGCGCCGTTACTTTTGCTGCCTCATTTTTTCTTCGTGCAGCAAAAGACTGGAATGACCTCCCCCACCATATTGCAGCAATCACCTGTCCATCAACATTTATGCATAGCGTCACAAGCCATGTTTCAAGCTAATTAATGGCTTTTTTGTACGTTTTTTGTAACCCCACCCCTTATGTAATGTCCCCCTGGGGACCATTAAGGTAATAAAATGAAATGAACTTCACGGGCATTTTCAGCAATCACTTCCTCTTGTGCTGGTTGGTGTCGCATCAAATGACAACGCAGTGGTAAGCAGATGACATTTATAAGCGGGCGCAGCGTGAACAGGCGCTTTTCACATTTTAAACTCCCAGAGCCACTGCATATACCATGTTAGCGAGGTGCGCCTAGGCAGTTTCAAACAAATTATGGCGTCTCTGGGAGCGAGGGTATACCACCGAAGACGCCTGGGTTCGAGATAGGCGTGCTCTCGTCTATAGAGTGCTCGCATTTTGCAAACGTAGCGTCGCTGTGCCCAGCGTTCGCACGCGTCAACGCTACATTGGAGTTTATTGGGCCCGGCATGATGCGCTCGCGGCCGTTTTGCTAGCTCCACGTATACCAAATTTGGTGTTACGTGACGTCAATAGATGACGAAAGTATACGACTGGTGCAAGCATTATAATGGTGGCACGGAAGTGATGTACGGCATCATTTACCTCCACCTCGTAACGTTGTGCTGATTTTAAAGTGACATATCAACATTTCTCATTCTTGCTTTGCATATGATCGATTCCCACTGTACTTGGGATCTGCCAATTTGTTTTTATTTGCGCAGTTCATGTTTCATATACGGGCAACATTTGTATGTGCAATAGCGCAAAGAATGTATTTGTTCGCATAACATCAGGTATTTGTTGTACTTGTATATTTTGGTAGAAGTGTATGCTACGTACACTCCTTTGTTTTTTTGCCTGCGTTTTCACCATGATATGATTGAAGTATTTCTATCCTGCTAAAATATCTTATACGGATAACAGAATCTGTAAGTAAAATACATAAATATTTAATTAGCGTGCTCTACACACGGCATTCATAGAACGAACTGAATGAGTTGCTAAACAGGTTTCCCTTTTATATATTAAACTGGGAAAGTTACGCGAGAAGAAGGAAGGGCCATTCATCGCAATTCGAAGCCCTCGTGTGAAGCGCAAAGCAGCTGCAACCTAATCTTTACAGAGAACGCGTGGGAGGGAGTTCCCTTGTTCGCAGGTGCCTTCCACCACGCGGTTTTGAAGCAATGGTTCTGCGGTTTTCTTATTCGAATAATGCACTCTATGTTGTATATGCTTCATTACAAAGAAACATCCCGTTTGCCTTCAGTTGCTTAAGAGTCCCTAAACCACTGGTGGGTTCACCTGTGCCAATCAAAACCGGTTCACGGCAATGCACAAGAAGTTCGGAATTCGTGCAGTGCAGTGCGAATTTAATAGTGCAGGCACAGCACGACACCACGCACAAAGGAATGACGAAGTGCCTACATAACTTCAGCAGGTGGCAAAGAGCACGTGTGGCATCTGTTTTTTTTAGGGGTGAAGCTCCTTAGGGCGTGGGCTGTGCGTCCCCTGTAGCCTGTATGTAGCCACCTCTAGTTTAGTTCTTGCAGTGTTCACTAGATGGCGGTACCGTCCCCTGTATGTAGCCACCTCTAGTTTAGTTCTTGCAGTGTTCACTAGATGGCGGTACTGTCTCCTGTACATGCAGGGTGGCATAAAGAAGGCAAAATGGTTAGAGATTGAGGAGCAGTTAAACAAAGAACAGATAGGCGTGTATGCGGTTACAGAAACACACCTTAGAGACTTGGAAGAGCCACCACATATTAAAAATTATGTTTGGGAAGGGTGTAACAGGACCATATCGGAAAGGAAAGGTGGGGGTGTAGGAATGCTAATTCACCGCGGAGCCAAATGGGTTAGAGTGAAACAGACGTGTTCAGAGCACCTCTGGGTTCTGGGCACAGTAGGTGGAAAGGAAACGTGGCTAGGGGTAGCCTACTTGTGGACGGGGAATAACTGCAGAGAAAAGAATCAGGAGATAGTGGATTGCATGAGTGCGGATATTAAGGAATTTGGTAATGGGGCCGAAATCATCCTTCTAGGGGACATGAATGCCCACATACATGACCTTGACGGATATTCAGACACCAATGGGAAGTTATTACTAGATCTTTGCGAGCAACATAGTCTGGAGATAGTTAACACGGGGCCTAAATGTGACGGCCAGATCACATGGGAAGTCGGAAACAAGCAATCAAGTATTGATTATTGTCTCATGACTGAAGGAATTTACCACAAACTGACAGAAATGAGGATAGACGAGGAAGGCATTAACAGCTTGGGTAGTGATCATAAACGAATAACATTACAAATGGGATACGAAACTAAAAATATGAGCATGGAATCAAAGTCTGGCAGCTCGTATTTAAATGACAAACAAATAATAAATATAGCCGCAAGAGTCGAGGAAGAAGTAGGCGAAATACCAGGCAAGGACTGGGAGTATAGGGAGCTGTTACATCTAATGACGAAGGAGATAGGGAAAGAGAAGAAAACCGTTTGCTGGAAAGGAAAAAGGAAGCCAAAAAGTTGGTGGAACAAGGAAATCCGGGAGGCGATCGAGAAGCGACGCGAAGCATCACGGGAGCATAGAAAGGCAAAAAAGGAGAAGCGGCCGCAGGACGAAGTAAAAAAAATATGGGAAATATATTTGGAGAAAAAATTCCTTGTACAGAAATTGGTAGAGGCAAAAATTAAAGGTGAAAGTGAACGCTGGATGACAGAGATACACGAAAAAAAGGAGGCCGCGCCTAGGATTTTTTGGAGCCACATAAAGGCGCTAGGTAGGAAGTCTGTCACAACGCAACAACATATTCTAGATGAAGGAGGAAATCAATTGGAAGGGTACGAAGCGCTAGGTTACATCCAAAAGGTAACAGCCGATTCGTTTCAAAAGAGCGTCCAGGGGATCTCCCCGGTGAGTAAAAGTGTGGCGGAAAAAGCAACAGAGGAAGAGCTAGTACTAGATAATTTCAACTGGAAAAAGGCCGAAGGAAAAATTCCAAAGCGCACTGCCGCGGGTTTAGATGGGATTCCCGTTAGCCTCATTAACGAACTAGGACATAACACTAAAGAAGCATTGTTAAAAGCAGTAGAAAAAAGCTTAAAGGACGGACAAATACCGGACAGTTGGCGACAAAGTAGAATGAACTTAATCTATAAAGGCAAGGGAGAAAAGGACAAGATTCGCTCGTATAGACCACTAACCATTACATCGGTACTATACAGGTTGGCGATGCAAGCAGTAAAAATGAAAATAGAAACATGGGCCGAACATTACGATATTTTGGGAGAACTTCAGAACGGATTTCGAGTCGACAGGCGGTTAGACGATAACCTGTTTGTTCTCACTCAGTGTATAGAAATATCTAAAATAGAGAATAGGCCCTTGTACGTGGCTTTTCTAGACATCACTGGGGCATACGACAACGTTAATCAGGAAATTTTGTGGGATATATTGAAAGGAATGGGCATGGGCGACGACTGTATACAGCTTTTGAGGGAGATATACCGAGAAAATACAGTTTGCATAGAGTGGGAAGGAATGCGTAGCAAAGAGAACGTTGAGGTTAGCAGGGGTCTGAGACAGGGATGTCCTTTGTCCCCACTGTTATTCATGCTGTACATGGTGAGTATGGAAAAAGCGCTAGAAGGTAGCAACATTGGTTTTAATCTGTCACACAAACAGGGCGGCATGATGATTGAGCAGAAGCTTCCAGGTTTATTTTATGCGGACGATATCGTCTTATTTGCGGACAGTCGAGATGATATACAGCAGCTGGCGAATATATGCGGAAGGGAAGGTGAAGCTCTTGGACTAGGATTCAGTGTAACGAAGTGTGGTTTGATGGTATTCAATGATCCCTGTGATCAGACGGTGTCCATACAAGGCCAAGAAATACCGAGGGTAAGTGAATACAAGTACCTTGGAGTATGGGTAAATGAGAGTGATAGATACATGGAGGTACAGGAAAAAGCCTCGGCAGCAAAAGGAAAGAGGAATGCGGCAATAATGAAGCACAGAGCGTTGTGGGGATACAATAGGTATGAGGTGCTTCGAGGTCTGTGGAAGGGTGTAATGGTTCCAGGGCTTACTTTTGGGAACTCAGTGGTGTGCATGAGGGCAGAGGTGCAATCGGGAATGGATGTAAATCAAAGGACTGTGGGACGCCTCGCGTTGGGTGCTCACGGGAAGACGACAAACGAGGCTGTAAAGGGCGATATGGGGTGGGCAGGTTTTGAGGCGAGGGAAGCGCAGAGCAAAATAAGGTTCGAAGAAAGGCTAAGAAATATGAAGGAGAGTAGATGGGCAGAGAAGGTGTTCCGTTATTTGTATAGGAAGAGCGTGGACACACAGTGGAGAAAAAGAACTAGAAGACTCACTAGTAAATATACGGCTGGTATTGTGAGCCATATGTCAACAAAGAGCGTTAAGGGAAAAGTCAGGGAGGCGGAGAGGATTTACTGGATGGCAGCTATGGAGAAAAAACCGGCTTTGAGTAACTACCGAAAGGGCAAAAATGAAATAAGGAGGGAGGCATTTTACGATAATTCAAGGGGAAGCGCTTTACTGTTTGAAGCGAGATCGGGTTGCCTTAGAACGCGTAGTTATAAAGCAAGATTCAGTAAAGAAGAAGAACAATGCACATGCTGCGGGAAAGATAAGGAAACGGCGGAGCATGTTCTGATTGAATGTGGAGATATCCACCCAGGTGTACGTTTGGGCACGAGCCTACAGGAAGCCTTGGGTTTTAGGGACAACAATGGAAAGCTGAACACACCCGCGATTGAAATAAGTAAGAGACGGTTAGAGTATTGGTGGCAGAAAATTAGAGAGAAAGGACAAAAATAAATATTGGAAAAATAAAATATGGACAGTGTGCCGTAAATGGCAGAGAACTTAAGCTGAAAATTTACCTTTTTTCCATTAAGATAGAATTTATCGAAGTAGAGGCATTAGGCCAACATAAAAAAAAAGGAAAAAAGGTTTTTTTTTTTTTTTGTCGAGCCTGGTGGCATACTTGTCACCACCCCGTTATAAAGGGGACGCTCATAGCATCCATCCATCCATGTAGCCACCTCTCGTTTAGTTCTTGTAGTGTTTACTAGATGGTGGTACTTGTAGCTGATGATGAAAAGATGCAAGATGTTATAAACTAGAAAGCGGTACTTGTAGTTGATGAAAGACGCGAGATCTTATAAAATAGGAATGATGTCACATATGGCGCGTTTCATTGGTTGAAGGCAATCGTTCGATCTAGTGCGGCGACGTACGCTAGGGGGAGCGTGGTGGTGGTAGTGGTTACAATGAAGAGGAAAAAGGCACCTAATTTCTGTCTGCCTTCAGGCGACACGGCGCAGTGCCTTATAGGGGTGGGGTGAAGGAGGGATAAAAAGGATAGAAGGAAAGTAGAAGCAGAAGAAGACAGCCAACGAGAGGAAAAAGAAGGAGATAGGAAAGTGGGGATCCGGTCGAAGCAGTCCAAGGGCGGGGTGCCACAATGCGAGAGCTACACGGCGTCAGGAGACCGCGGAGGGCGAACCAGTCGGCGGGAGCTACGCTGAAGTCGGAGATCGCGAGGGCACAACCGTCCAGCTTGAAATCCTGCGAGCGAATCGGGAGCGTTGTAATAAAATCCGTTCGCTGTTGGCGCGCACTCGGAGTCGCCGGATGGATAAGGCTGCACAGCGGAGAGAGCGCAAGGCGGCAGCAGCGCGCGCTCGCAGACAGAATCCCGATGTGCGAGCGCGCGAGGCAAGGGACATCGCAAGCCATCCATCGTCTAAGAACAAATAAAAGTTGATTTGTGTATATACACACACAGCGTTTCTCACGTCTTTACATGATGATCGACTGGGCGAATTACACGGAAGATTCACAGTTTACCGATGAATCCCTCCGGAGCTTCGCCCATTCATCATCATTCACCCCGTGAATATGCCGTAATTTTTTTTCCTACTGACAAAATGGTTAGGTCTTCTCCAACAATTCTTTTTGCCAGTGTATTTCTGTGTGATAAAATTAAACCAGAGGCCTGCGCACAAGGGGGGGGGGGCAGTAAGGCGCATCCTCGCCCCCCCCCAGTCTCCCAGGAGGAGTGGGGGGGGGAGTTTGCACCATACATTGATTTATAAAGGAGGGGGGGGCAATACGACAAAACTGCGACCCCCTAAGGAAGAACCCTGTGCCAACTTATAAAAAACTAAACATCATACTAGTGCTTGCTCGAATACGCCTTTCAGATGAGAAATAGCAGCAAAAATGGCGGATTTGAACTGTCAGCCGCAGTCTGTTGTTACTGTGGAGGGCATCCCGAAGCGCGTTATCTAGTGGTACAGCAAAGCACTCGATGGTAACCACGTCTTTCTTCTTTCACTCTTTTCGTGTTTGTTTTGACACCTTTCTTCGTGTCGCTGCTTTTCGATCTATTTGCTTCTTTTATTCCCTTTGTTCCTCTCCCTTCTTTGAACGCCGTACAACTAGGCGCACGTGCTCCGGGCGCGAAGCACTGACGAAGAGAGCGCATACCTGTTCTTGAGATGGTTTCGTGAGCATCACTGCCCACAGGACCAGGGAACCAAATTATATGCTTTTTGCCTGTCCAAGATGCAGCAGAGAGAACGCGCATGGCTTCTTTGCACAGCGAGCCTTTCATAAATGCTCTAGTGGCGGCTCGCGAGTCCGTGTAAATAGTAGAACGGTTCGTTGTGGTCATGGCGATGGCCACTGCCACCTGTTCGGCTTTGTTGACATCCGAAATTTTGAGCGTAAGTGATGTTAGCAGCTCTCCCCGTAACGACGTAGCTGCTGAAACAAAGTGATTGGAAGCTGCGTATTGCGCTGCGTCAACGAAGGCGACATTGTCCTCAATCGTAGCCGCTGTTTGAAGAAGGGCTCTGACCCTTGCTTTGCGTCTGCCGCAGTTGTATTGGGGGTGCAGTTTCTAAGTATCCATGTCCGTTTATTTGGTCAAAATTCGTAGACGGAATAGACCCACGCTGTCTGCGCTGGGGTCATCCGAGGTGCACCCTCCAGCACATGCTGTGGCAGTGTCACGACTTGCACGGGGGCTCAGGGTCTCCCTCCAATGAGAAAGACTGGCTCCAGCTTATCACCAGCTCCGCAAAGGACCAGCAGCTAAGGGCTGTCCAGAGAGCCCGCGAAGTCGCCGAGAGCTTTAACCTCCCGGTGCCATCGTGGGCGGGGCCCCCAGATGGTACCCCCTGACGGGGGCATTCTCGTCTTCTCAGGACCAGATAAAGTTCTTTGACTGACTGACTGACTGACTGACTGACCTGTTCTTGATAATTTTTGTTCACTCTACACGTACTAACCGTCGGCTTGAACAGCTCCGCTGCTACAGGTTAACGCGTGTTTCAGTCATCCTGTTTCACGAAAAGTACACAGAATTTCATTCAGAAATGCCTGTTATAAAATTGTCAGTGTTCTCGTAGCTGTATGACGCACAGTTATAATAATAAATAAATAAATAATGAACGTTAAGAAAAGAGTCCAGGTAAAAAAAAGCATTATCTATGCATGGCCTCCGAGATTGCAAGCACGCGGTGTTATGCCAGCGAGTCCTCGTCAAACGTCCGTGCCTCTGAAAAAGGCAATCTGGGTCAAGGCCAGCCCGCAGTCCGCCTGGCACGATCACCTCGACGGCGTGAACACGCGCGGCGCCCCTCTGGCCCACGTGCAGTGAGTCAGCTGCGCACGTGACAGCGAGCCGGCGTCCTCGTGTCTGGTGGTCTGACGCATGGCGCGGCAACCCCATTGGAGGAATCTGCCCTGACGACCAGCGGCGCTTCTGATTGGACATTTTGGTTGGACCCGGTGTAAATAAAAGAAGCCCTGCGGCGCGTCGCGATCGGCGGTCCTGAGAGAGGAGTCCCCATGTCGGAGAGCCGACATGTGTATGAGTCAGCGGTCTTAGGCGAAAGGCTGATCTATGTGTTAGAGAGGAGAGCTCGGCTATTCGAGTCTCTGTCGGCCCCAGTGCCGAAATTGTAACGCCTCTGTATATATGCTGTACATAAACCTTGTTTAACTCACCGTCGTCTCGTCCGCTCGTCTTATCAGCTCTGCGCAGAAGCAGTCGCGAGCTGATAAACATACGCTACCAAACGGCTGGTGACCTTCCCGGCGGAGTTGAAAGCAGTGGCGCCTTCGAGGCCGTGTTGGCGTCGCCGTCTTTCGCAACAGAGGTGGCTTCGGCGGGATCGGTCCGTCGTTCGCAACAGTGGTTGGCAGCTGCGGGATCGGCCGGCGTCAGCGGCATCGATGCGGTGAGTGCCTGATGTTTTCCCCTCAGTTCACCAGACTACTCTAGCTCAGGTTGTAGTAGTTTAGAGAAGGGCTGTGTGAAGCATTAGAGTGAGCTTTGATCGTTTCAAGCAAAGTCGAAGTGCTTTGAAACCAAAGTTAATGCGGAGGGGGTAAACACGGGAGAGTGAAAAGTTGCTTGCGCGTCTTGCTAGTTGACTTATAGTGGGTACGGCAAGTAAATTGTTAACAGGGGCAAACAGCAAGAGGCTAGTGTGAACGATGGAGAACCTTAAAGTGAAGGAACTCATCGAAATTTGTGAGGAACTCGGCATTACTTTGGGCCGTGCGAAACGAAAGCAAGCGATCCTTGAGATCATGAAGGATGAGGGAGTGTCGGCTGAGGAAGTCGATGAGGCGTGGGTGGATATTAAAGCACGCCGTGAGGAGGCTGAAAGGCGAGAAGTAGAAGCTCGCGAACGTGAGGAGGCTGAAAGGCGCGAAGCTCGCGAACGTGAGGAGGCTGAAAGGCGCGAAGCTCGCGAACGTGAAGAAGCTGAAAGGCGCGAACGTCGCGAGAGCGAGGAGGCCGAGAGACAGGAGCGTCTCGAGATGAAACGAATAGAATTGGCAATCCTACAGTGTTCGCAGGCGCCTAGCGTAGCTTCTCCAACAGTTCAGGTTAGCGGTTTTAGAATTCGGGACCAACTGCCACCGTTCGTAGTAGGCGAGGACATGGCGAAGTATCTCGTCAAGTTTGAACACGTCTGTGAGCGAAACGCTTTGGAGCGGTCTCTTTGGGCGCGGAACCTGCTAGCTCTTCTTCCCGGCGAAGTGTCCGACGCGATAACTTGCTTGTCGAGGGAAGCGTTTGAGAGCTATGACGAGGTTAAGGAAGTGCTCTTGAGACGTTATAAGTTGTCACCCTAGGCTTTCAGGCAAAGGTTCCGGTATGCTGAAAAGGGGAATGAGTCACACGTTGACTTCGCGTTTCGTCTTAAGGCCGATTTAATTGAATGGCTCAAGGGCGAAGGTGTTTATGACGACCGCGATAGAGTGGTGGAATGCGTTGCATTGGAGCAATTCTACCGCTGCATCGAGGATAATGTCAGGCTTTGGCTGCAGGACAGACTTGGTGAAGTACAGCTAAACAAGGCAGCAGAGTTAGCTGAGGAGTATTATACTCGTCGAAAGTTGCACAGCAGGGCAGTGCGCGTTGAAAAGAATGAGAGAAAAGAGGGCTTTTCAAAGAAACCTGATCAACGGAGACCCGCTCCGCACCGTAATTTCAAGAAGGACCCGTCTCTTACGAAGGACAGTGTAGGGGAAGGGCAAATAGAAGCAGAGAAATCGAGTGAGGTTTCTACCACACAGGCATTTGAATCGGAAAACAAACGGAAGCCTCTAATCTGCTACAACTGCAAAAAGGAAGGACACATCGCGAAAAACTGTCAGGAAAAGTTTGCCTTCGCAACAATCCGAGAATCAGAAAAAAACATGCGGTTGTTGGAGCCGTATCTCCAAGAAATTAGGGTGAATGAGAAAACGTGCCGAGCACTCAGAGACTCAGCGGCAACCATGGACGTTGTCCATCCTTCATTGGTGTCTCCGGATGACTTTACAGGAGAATGCGCGTGGATCAGGCAAGTCGCCGAGGAGCAGAGTGTTCGCTTACCAATCGCCACGGTTGTCATTGAAGGCCCGTTCGGTAAGCTTCGCACCGAAGCGGCTGTGTCTGCCGCGCTAAATGATCGTTTTCCTTATCTTTTCTCCAACAACTCAGAGCAGCTTCTCAAAGAGCAGGGCAAATCGTTCTTCCCCAACTTAGCGTGCATGGCCCTCACGCGATCGCAAGCGCGGAAGCTATCGCGGCAGCTTGATCTGGTTCAATGCAGTGAACTCTCAAGTGACCTTGTCGGCGGGTCGACGGAACCCCAGAAAGGAAATTTTCCGCATGAGTCATGTGAGCAGTCACGCGAGCGGCCCCGGCCAGCGCGGTATGCGTAGGGGGAGACGACATGGCGCCATTGAGTCAGAGCGAGAGGGTTGCAACGCTCTCGCCTGTAGCGGAGAGTTGGAGCGAGCTGCCGAGAGTTGATCGAGAGACGCTCATTCGAGAGCAGCGTGAGGATCTCTCGATTGAAGCGCTAGTGGAAAGCCAAATTGAAGCGCTAGTGGAAAGCCAAATTGAAGCGCTAGTGGAAAGCCAAATTGAAGCGCTAGTGGAAAGCCAAATTGAAGCGCTAGTGGAAAGCCAGAAAAACGCGGCAAAAGTGCTGTCGAAGGAGCACTACGGGGAATCGGTGAAGAAGCGTGCTTTTGAAGTAGGGAGTCAGGTAATGCTGCTGCAGCCGTTCAAAAAGAACAAGCTTGAGGTTGATTGGGAAGGGCCCGCCACAGTATTATCGAAGCCTTGCGATTCAAATTATGAAGTGAAATTAGGAAGGCGGCCGGACAAAATTTACAACTTGATGAAACCATACGTTCAACATCAAGCGGTCGTAAATCTGTTGTTGAATGCTTCAGAGGAAGAGGAAGCAGAAAATTTGAGTTCTAGTGAGGTGATCGAAAGGGGATCGAAAGTAATCCGGGAGCAGATAAACCTAGAGCCTAGCTTAAGTGAAAGAGGACCTGAGAAAGATTGTTTCCGAGTTTGGGTATGTGTTGTCGGACCGTCCCGGAGACACGACGGTGATCGAACCCGATATCGAGCTAAGCGGTGAGGAGTCAAACAGTAGCAAGCCGTATCGTTGTTCCCCTGTGCAACGTCGAAAGTGTGAGCCGCTCTTGGTGCCGCATAGGTATCGTCGCCTAAAAGTGGCCGGTTACTGAAGTGGAGCATGTTGCTCCACAGCGCAACTTTGACGTTCGCTAAAGAAAAAAAGGAAAGGTAAACGCTAATGCAGGTGCATTGAGCAGTGCGTTCCAGCTAGTAACTTCTCAACCTTTCGGTTTCTCGCTGGCGATTCGGGGCAAAATTTTGACCTCATCACGACCTGGGCTGAGCGCTCTTGTTTAGAGTGATCTCAAGGGGCCAACTTTGGGGTATTCTAATTCGTTACGTTGTTGTACGTGGAAAAAAAATTGAGTTGTCATTTTAAGAGTCTTGTGTCCCACATGTGCCTCTTGATGTAGAGGGAACAAAATTCCGATAGACACGTAGATAGGTATATGTTGTACTATACTTGGTCTGGTGTTCTGTCGGGTGACCGAAGGCACTTGCGTGTGTCGTGTGTTGTCTGTTGTCGATCCGTTCTTGGCAAGTTGCAGAACCATCGACAAGTGCTGAAACCGAAGATGGTCAGAAGAGACGAGTGAAGCTGGTCAGCAAGTTGTGGCGACAAGCCAGTGGAGCTGGGATCCATCGTCAAAAATGGGATGTGTTCCCGGAACAGTTTGGAGCTGTATTCTCCCCATGGCCCTGGAGGCGAACCTGGAGGGACCTGGCGAACGAGCGCACCTGACATCCGAGCCCCGTGGAAGCAGCTCGTCTTTCCGGTGCATTGTCTGGCGGCGGGGGTGCTGTTATGCCAGCGAGTCCTCGTCAAACGTCCGTGCCTCTGAAAAAGGCAATCTGGGTCAAGGCCAGCCCGCAGTCAGCCTGGCGCGATCACCTCGACGGCGTGAACACGCGCGGCGCCCCTCTGGCCCACGTGCAGTGAGTCAGCTGCGCACGTGACAGCGAGCCGGCGTCCTCGTGTCTGGTGGTCTGACGCATGGCGCGGCAACCCCATTGGAGGAATCTGCCCTGACGACCAGCGGCGCTTCTGATTGGACATTTTGGTTGGACCCGGTGTAAATAAAAGAAGCCCTGCGGCGCGTCGCGATCGGCGGTCCTGAGAGAGGAGTCCCCATGTCGGAGAGCCGACATGTGTATGAGTCAGCGGTCTTAGGCGAAAGGCTGATCTATGTGTTAGAGAGGAGAGCTCGGCTCTTCGAGTCTCTGTCGGCCCCAGTGCCGAAATGGTAACGCCTCTGTATATATGCTGTACATAAACCTTGTTTAACTCACCGTCGTCTCTTCCGCTCGTCTTATCAGCTCTGCGCAGAAGCAGTCGTGAGCTGATAAACATACGCTACCAAACGGCTGGTGACCTTCCCGGCGGAGTTGGAAGCAGTGGCGCCTACAGGACCGTGTTGGCGTCGCCGTCTTTCGCAACAGCGGCAAACGCCACGCGCCCGCAATTACGGAGGCCATGCTCTGCGTGTCCAATTTACCACGCTCATAGCTTGTGTAGTTATTTGCGAGCGCTACCAAACACACTTTTTCTCACACGCCTGTTTCTTTCTAAATGAACTCACGTGCAGCCTAAATGCGGATTCAAGTTGTGTGGCAGCCAGGTTCAATGCCGACACGCTTGACAATGCCGGGTATACAGCAGTTTCGATTGGTGAGCTCCGTTTCAATAGTTGAAAAACTTAGCGCTGAGGAAGTAATTAAACAAATTGATAGGCCTAAATATGCTGACGTCATGGAGGAAAGAAACAAATCCTCCGTGCGCTGAAGTCCTGCAGCCATGCACTGCAGCCCTTTAGAAGACATTGTTATCAACTTAAAGGATATCATGCGTCAATAAGTGTTCTTTTTTCGATAAGTTATATAGTAATGAAACAAAAATAATGACGTAACATTCACGCGTTTTTTAATAAATAGGCGCACAATAAAATTCAAAAGCTTTCGGTTTCCGCGTTAGAAGAGTGCAAGTAAACGCCCATTTCTTTTTTTAGTAAACAAGGGTCACATTTCACACTTATGTTTTTGAAAGCGGTATCGAACTTAGAAAATCTCTATGGTATTCAGGGAGATTTAAAAAAAAAGATTGCTCGAGGGAAAATTACTGGTCGAGAGTAGAAAGTTTTCAAATAGCGTACGCAAACTCTAATCGTTGCATACCGACGCGGTCGCTGCCGTTGCACATGCGCCATAACGCTAGCCACCGTTAGCGTTTGCGGTCCGCACGCAAAAGAAAAAAAAAATCCGAAAAGCCGGCGGCCCGCAAAGCTCGTTTGAGATGGCATCGAGCATGCGTTGGCGTTTGCGGGGGACAAACGCTATTCGATAACTGATATGCCGGAACGCAAACGCGAAGCCCGCTACGACCCATACGTTGGTGGGCCATGCCTACCCAAGTATGAATAGTATATTCTAGGGAAGGGTCACTATGGAGGCAATTGAGGCTGCAGCAGCATTTTAAGTAGAGGTAGCAGAGGCTTGATAACTATTGGTGTTAAGCGAAAAACTGGAGTGTTTGCCTCGAACGCCTGACGAGTCTAATGCGGCAACTTTTTCGGGTGAGATTTCCATCTTTGTGTTATTTCTTGAACCTCCTTGAAGGTATCACCATGATGTTTACACCACTATAGTTTACTCTAAGCAGTTGAGTAGCAGATCACACTGTTAACCAAATTATCCCAATTCTTACCTGCGTAGCCGCAAATGAACGCTGGAGCATACAATCGATTGTCGGTTCGATGAACGGACGTCATTGACTCGTAAAGGCTTCATCACACGAATTTTAGGGGTGAAGTTCCTAAAGCCATGGGTCTGTACATTCATGTCTGTGACCGGTTTGTAACCACCTATAGTTGTATGACTCGCTCAGCAGGTGGCGCTAGTGTGAGAAACAGACGGACAGACAGATGCTTTGCCCCACTCATCGTCATTCACTCTCTAATTGTGCTGTGATTTTTCTTTTCTTTTTCCATGCATCACCAAGGCGTCACCACGAAGAGTACAGCTGCACAGAGAGTTGGCTTGCCATCATGGCATATTTCTAAATGAGATGGCCGATAATCTGATGTGGTGGTCGCAAGACGGTCCAATAATGTCCACTGAACCTGCTTACAGCCTTTTGTTACAGTGTCAAGATTCTGGACAATATTACCTCTGAAAGATTTTGTGAAAATTAAATTACCAGTTAAATAACATGACACTCTTTCTTCTGCTCGGTATAATAAAGGGTGTCCCACTCACAAACTGATAGTATATACCAACACTTAATTTTGGTTCATACAGGTCTGGTGTAGTGACATCTCTATGCTCTTACTGTCAAAATCTTGAGCACACTGGCCATTTATTACTGACCTGCCATTATTTCACTAGTTCTTAAGAGCATTTGAATATTTTATACAGGAACTTAATAATTACTTGGAATTCTGAACAAATTCTTTTCATTGGGTTGTTTTCACCAGGCTTCTGCAAACAGAACGTCTGTTCAGCCATATACAAATTTCTTGGCGACACAAGAATTCCTTGATCATATTATTCACGAAACACATTTGGTACTGTGACATTTTCCTCACTAGATGGTTGTATCGCGTGTTATCGTATTACTGCTCATCTTTGTGGCCACAGTCCAGTGATTCTTCAGTTTTTATTTAAACCTTAGGCAGCCGATTTGCTCCTCATCCTTTGTCTCAATTCAAAAATTTTTCCCCTCATATTAACCAGCTGTTTAATGGCCAATACCAACAGCAGGTAGGAGCCAAGAATCAAGAAACGACCAAGCAAGCAAGCCCGAGCTAGCTGAGTGATGTTTTTAGTTTAATTCCCTCCTGCATTGGCCAGTGCACAATCTAGTCAAACCTGTCATAGTCCAAGAGACTGTGGCATGATGTAGTGTCGTTAACGTGCTAAGTAACATGTTGTCTTTATGCTAATTAACATGTTGCCTTTGACTGTAAAATAATTGTAGGTGATAATTAACATGACTATAAAATAAAAATGTCAGTTTCCTTTGCCTTCGAATGATACTTACAATACTGCACAAATATAAATGGCAATGGTAACCAGTTCATGCAATGGTCATGTATCACACAAAATGTGAGTAACTGCGTAATCATGATGTAATCAATGTCCCTTATTGAAGCTCTCATGAGATCATTGCAACTACGACCACGAAACCTGTGATATGCGGAAGATGACACCAGTGTTGTACTCTAATGAAATAACAATAAGCTGGTTTTTTTTTTCAACTAAAGGAATTTTTTTTCCAAAGAGATATAAAGGCAACTTCAGAAAAGTAGTGTGTCCAAAAGACCTTGTTGATTTCACGTTTATATTACGTTAGAGTCTGTGATGTTCACTGAATGTACACCAAGTGCAACAGATGCTACAGCGTTGGTAGAGTAATCAGAACACCGAACAAGAAACACAGGGTACTTTGCAGCATATAGAAATAAATAATGGTTTATTATGACGCATAATATTGGCACTGAAGTCCAATGTGGGTTCAACGACCCCCATATACAATACATATGTATATATTTACACGTAATGGTATAATGTCGCATACCAACACAAGATGATTCAGTGTCCTATCTTACATATGTACACGCACATGAGAGGAGGGGTTACCTCTCATAAGTGAAAGGAGAGATAAGGCAATATAATAAGGAAAGGGAGAAACACTGTCACGCACACGTTTCCACAGCTGCTTCAGATGAAATAAATACAAGCTATATACATCACACGAACATTGGAAAAAAAAGTGCCAAAACCAATGGCAGGAAAACTTCCATTTCTTAAAAACGCATGCCATACAGATATACCTCTTTTGTCGTTAAAAGTAAGAATGAATTATGGTAAGAAATGTACATGCTGAAGTGCTGAAATGAATTTAAAAAAAAGAAAGAGGGAGATGTGACTCATCAGTGCCTGGTGGCTACATGAAGTTTGCCAACTGCAAACTGTGAATAGGTGGTCAGTGCATGTACGCACTGCTGTCGCAAAAAGGAGTGCGTCAACTGACTCCGCAGCCGTTTAAATGAATGCTGTCCTTGATGCTTCATACTTCACACTTTCCCTCGATTTATACGTGCAAACAGCGTCTCTCCCAAGTGTGCTCATTCTTGCACACGTCCTGACCTCTCCTACACAGATACACATGCTATATATATTTTCCTTAAGTACAGTTGACATGCACACACAGAGCATAGAGCGTATACATTTGACATCCATCCCGATGCCACGGAGATGGAAAAGCGGCACTGCAGACATAACATCAGACACGCATAGCCATACACAGTGTACAAACTTCAAAACACATATACAGGCCTCAAATTCAGTGAGAGTTTTTGAGAGCCTCGTTACTTTCTTGCGCGCTGCTAAGGAACAGGCTTTAAATGTGTATAGTGTGTGTGTGTGTGTGTGTGTAGCACTGAGCAAGTGGCAGATCTGAACAGCTAGATACTCTAAGTGCTACACAGGTTTCAAGCGTATAAAGAGAAAAAAAAAAGGGAGAGAAGGCGAGGGCATTGAGAGGGGAAACGAGTTTTTGGAGAGTCTCGCATACATGAAATTTAAAAATGGGAAATGATGTAACCTACACTCTCAGCAATGCATCCATGCCATGATGAACAGGCTGCTGGGGACAACAAACTCTTGGCAAGGATGCAACTGCCCTGTCCAGACAAATGCACGAGTGCCTCATGCATTGCCAATGTTGCCAATGCAAGTGTGCTCACGAAAAAAAAGCAAAAACATTGCCTTCTCTTTCCTTCTGTTTGAGAGGGCAACAGAGAGAAAGAGAAGGTAATGTGCACCAACTTACAAGATTCAAGCCAACTCAGTGTTCAGGCATATGGAACCCTCGTTTAGTGCTGCCGTGCAAATGTCTCGAAACGCATGATGATAATGATGCACGCAAATGGTGTATATTTGTTCTGTGGATGACATTATGCGCTGCCCAGTGGGATTATGTTGCAATGTTGATGATGCTAAGATGAAAGCAAAAAGTATGTGTGCGTATATGCAAAGCGGACACAATATGCACCTTGTGTACACGTATGAACACAAAAGTTAACCACCAACAAACCACACGAAACAGGCTCACAGAGTTCTCCTACAATCGTTACTTCACAAGGGCCAGCCCAGGCAGTGCAGAAGGTGAGAGATGCACCAGGAAAAATCTTGACTGAAGGAGTGAAAGACGCCATAATGGCAGAAAAGAGGGTGTGCTCAAAGAATCTTGTGAGATGTGGCCATGACGATTCTTTGCGTTCCTTACAAACCTAATCTCACCTTAGGCTGTGTACAATGATTGCAGCTCTGTTCTGATCACTCAATAACATGAGTTCCCAATTGCACTTTGCTGTTGCAAGATAGTTTTGCCTTTTGGCAGAAAGAGTGTGCCAATACATAAAAGGTAAATGAGTGTATCATATGATTTCAATTGTAGCATGATTAGATGATGCGCTGCCACTAAAATTCACTAAAAAAGTGTGCAAGAGAAACAAGAATGCATGATTAAATTGGGACCATTTACATTAAAACTAGGGCACTCCAGGCAGCAGTATAGCTAGGCATTCTACTTAGCTCACAAGTTTATGCTTGATATCATAATAAAGTGATAAGTGTAGTGTCTCCAAAATAATGTTGCAAGGACTGAATGAAATCATGAAGCTGTAGGCACTCAGCCTTGCATAAACCATTAAATGGAATAAATTTCAAGAATTACATCTAAAAAATAAGAATTACAGCATTGAAAGTTTGCTTTCAATGAGAAGAGACACTATGAAAAGAATGTAAGCCACAATTCTGCTGCCAGTTGCTCTACGGGCAAATCAAATCACTTGTTTTTTTTCGCTCTCAGCCAAGGTGGACGATGACTTTCACTCAGCATACGTGACCATAGAGATTGCTGTCTAAGTTTCACCAGTTCAGGCAAGTCTGCCTTCTAAACTCTACAGAAAAAAGAAAGGCAGTAAGCGTCCACCACGTTTGGAATGTACCTTGACTTGACAGATCTGACAGAAACCAGCGCCTTTTAGGAACATAGCCTGCATGAAAGTAAACCTTAGCCACGGAAGAATGATATGTCAAAATTAAAGATAATAAAAGATAAAATCAAGTAAAGAATGCAACAGTGAAAATCAGTGGCCCACAAAAGAAGTGCGTCAAATTGTTAAATCTGGTAGAAATAATGCAAGCTACAAAAAAAAAAAACATATATATTCAGCAGACAAG
Source organism: Rhipicephalus microplus (assembly GCF_013339725.1). Taxonomy (NCBI): domain Eukaryota; kingdom Metazoa; phylum Arthropoda; class Arachnida; order Ixodida; family Ixodidae; genus Rhipicephalus; species Rhipicephalus microplus. Next base: position 50,241 of record NW_023611192.1, on the reverse strand, counting down.
TCTATAGACATAGTCTATTGACATAGTCTACAGACATAGTCTATGGACATGGACAAGCAAGCTTCAAAACAGCACATAACATAATAGAAATGTGTTACGTGTTGGCATACTATAAGACACGTCATAAATCAAAAGAACATTCTGCACAAAGGGCTATATGCAGCAATGGGGGAATTTCGAAGCATATGAAGTTGTCCCTACCATATTCAAGCTGCAGGTGCATAAGCCAAAAGCAATAACACAATAAAAAAAATTACATCAAGTTGATAGCAAGAAAATATGCACAGATGGCAAAGTGGATGATGATGGGTTTTGTTCTAGCAATCAGGAATGAAGCTCTACCCAATGAAGTGTCCTAAAAACAGGCTATCCCTTAATTTTGCCTGAAATTTCGTCGACTCAATAAGAATATTTAGTGCATGATGATTTCGAGAGATCAGCTGAAGAAAACAGGCCATCACCATTTAGGATGCTACTGAAATTTTCCAAAACACCATGTCTTGAAACGATATCAGGCAAGTAAGCATAAAGCTCGACTTATACATGATGCATGCAGTAGGCCGGGATTTCTATGATTATCTAATGCAAATGGGCCATATCTAAGCTAGGTGAAATGCAGGCATCTAGGAGGTTATCCAAGAAAAGGATAAAAGTATAAAAGCAACTGTAAGATAGGATGCTAACTCCTTTTTCACATTACTACACACAAGGCTTATTACTCCTCAATGCTCAAATGTCAGTGTGCTTAGTGTTAGTTTTCATGGTTTCTCTTCAGACTGCACCACGAGCACAAACTATGAATCGCAGTGATTGCCTCTTATGTACACATCTAATTTTCATCAGAGTTTAAAGATGCCTCCATGTAATGTGCAATGCTTCAAATTCAATCGACAAGACCTCTTCCGGCAGTCCCACATTGAAGTGACAGCCAGGGAAATCCCAGATAAAGCTGAGAAAGTGTGTGCCAACGGTGCGGCATACACTAAGAATGGCCTAGAAAGCCACAAGATTGATGTGAACAAAGCACAAAACTGTGTGATGGTCTGAAAGCTTTGCAAGATGCATGCCACTAGACTGAGAGAGTGAGATAGAGAATAAACAACAGAAACACTCGTGGAGATGCAGAGCAAACTCACAGCAATGGCATGAGAGTACAGGGAAGGGTGTGAACGTACTACAGGCGAACCAAAGCAAAACACCGTTTTCCTCCCAGCGAGCACTCTTTTCTTGACACCATCTTTGGCACCATCGCACGCACAAATGGGGGAGAGGAGGGTGAATAGTGAAAGAGAAGATGCTTTCAATTGACACTTGATTATAAGGACTACTAAAAACAATGGCACAAATACTTCCGAAGATCAACACAACACAAAGTGGGTAGTACATGCATGCTTTGTTTTCGCCAGCCTTTCGCGACAGTTCACAATACTAAATATAAAAAAATGCAAATAATACAAGGCCAGCAAAAAAAGAAAGATGCTATAAATGAAATTAAGGATGGGGAGGAGAACATGCGAGGGAATCAAATGAGAAAAAATAATGTGATCAAAGCATTGTAAACAACAAAACCATGGTAAAGCAACATGAACAAACAAACAAAGTGAAGGTAATAAAAACACCCGTATGGAAAGCAATGTCGTTCTGCCACTGCCAACTGACTGCACCCATCTGGATTACGAGTTTGCAACAGCACACAATGCTAGGCATGTGACAAGCGTGCTACAGGTTGTATAGGGTAGCTCGAGAGATGTAACGGTTTTATTTATTGAACAATCGTGCTGACGCACAACCACAAGTTACGGCGCACAGTGACAGCATTGTTCCTGTCCTTTGGTCATCACATGTGCTACGACAAAAGTTGACGATGAAGTTAATTATGATGCAAATTGTGCTGCATGAAGGGAAAAGATTCGCAAAGAGAAACATTCTCATGAACATAAGGCAGCAGTTGCACTGAAAGCTCTTAAGCAAAACCTGGTGCCCAGAAAAAAAAAAATGAAAAAGAAAAATGGCTCGTGCTAATCAGTCTGTCGCCGAGCAAACCAGAAACGAATGGAGACTCGCCAAAAGCAAATGGAACAAGACAACTGCAAAAAATAGTTATCGCTAGAAATTTCACCTTGCCACAGGTACCAACAAACGAGGCTGGAAAAAATTTACAGGTGACAAAAAAAGTACAACTGGCCCACTCTTCATTCGTTCTGTACTACATATAATGAAGTAGGAACAAAACTCTCCACATGAATGATCACGATCTTAAAGGCCAGCAATATCGTAGTGGTGAGGCTCAGTGAAGCTATTTTACATAATTACGTACAAACAAAGAATGAAGCAAAAGATGTGACTAGATGTGGTGATGACCGTCATGGCATAAAATACTTAAAAACAAGCTGGTGACATGAAGAGTCAGCCCAGCTACACACATAAAAAAAAGTGAAAGAAAGATGATTTAAGAAAAAAAAATTTCTTTTGCCATGCGAATATGCATTACCCGCTTGTATACCTTGTGCCGTTACCCTAATACCTTCCTCTTTGAAAAAAACGCTTTGACACTGAAGCAGAAGAGTTGAAAACATATACAAGGCCTGTGTATATTCATGAAATGGGAGAATTCCCAAAGCCAGTAGTGTGCGTAAGTGCAACTTGACATGAATGCAGCGACCCCTAAGTACATTTGTTCAGTGAAAATAGGAAGTAATGAGACTAGCTTTTGAGAATAACTGCAGGAAAATATGTTTGCCATTGAAACCTCAAACTCTCTGAATGCCTCAAATGATATTGTGCTTACACATCAACAATTCATGCCAAAATTGACACTTTAAACTGAATGGACATGACATGAAAAGTAATGTGGCCAGTATTGTCATACTGAAAGTATGTTGCTAGAAGTATAGGCTGAATACACCCCCTTCAATGGTAAACTAATTTCACAATAAACATTCTGCCTAATAACTCTGAATGCCAAAGGTAATCCAATTGATCTCATTAAAAAGATCACTGCTCCAGTGGTCTTGCCAAAATAGCACGAACAGAGCAGCCCACATGCAGCGACTTCGTAGCCACTTTTGACAACCAGATCTCACAGGACTTCGATCATGAAATTCCATGTGCTCATGAGGGAAAAGATTCATCAATACTAGCTCATTTTCATTGACACCCCAAGAGAAATGATAATAGTCAGTGCAACTGCAGCCTTGTCCGCTAGCACAAAAGACCACGGTCATTACACTTGACCATGCTAGAAACTATGTAAGGCATTATTCATTTCAGAAATGTTGTGTTGCATGCTCTCAAGCAGTTTGATTTACCAAACCACAACAAGGCACTCACATAGTTCCAGCAACGATAAAAGGGTACAATGCAGTCGTCAAAATTTCTTTTGCCGCAACGTGTGCTGTTACAAATCGACGACCAGAATGGCTCGGCAGCGACTTGCTAATGTTACTGTCACTACAGCGCGAATGTCAGGCGGTGTGATGGACTGCAACTGGACAGATGTCTGCACGATACATGGCAGGCCTTCAAGTTGTGCGTTCGTTGAAGACGTGCTTCAGCACATCCAAAACACACAGTGGAGCGATTATCGCAGTAACGACGGCCTCTTTCGTCTAAATTGTGAGTGGAGCTCACAGCACCTCTGTGCCGATGACAAAGCAAATGAGGCGTGAGCATCTGCAGCAGTGATTCATAGCCAAAGTGACCCTTTCAGGTGCATGAATAAGCACTATAGACCTGCACACAAAAACCACATAGCTGTTACAGTGACATTCTATGAGAAATCTCATAAAGCTACACTTCCGTGTCAGAACAGATGGAACAACCATTGAGGCTTTCGACGGAAGCCGTCCCGCCCTACAAGCGTGACCCACTTGTGCAGCCTCTATCAGTTGTTTCAACTGCCACCCACACTTCCCTCATGGGCCTTGCAAGGCCTGCCACAGACTATCTATTCACGTGCCCTGCCAATGCCTAAAGAATGCTGAGAACACAGAATCTCCACAGTGTGTTCTTTAGCAGCATTAAGTAAGTGTGCTACTACAAGGACCTCACGGCAGCAGGTGTGTCACATCAGGACCAACACAAACGCACGGTGCACTCTGTTGGGCCTTCTTTTTTTTTTTTGCCAGTGCAATGGCCCCTGTCGTGTGGTGTGGCTGATGGGAGTGAAGCAGCCCAGCTGGTGCCTGCGAGAAGCCCGCCATCTTGCATGGCGAGCGAACAGGAACATTGGTGATGGCAGAAGGCGAGGAATGGGAGGAACCCCTTCACCCCCTTGACCGCCGTGTCGGTGCGGAAAACCCCTGAGACCTTTGAGCTCTCAGGTGGCCCAGTGCTAGCATGCAGTAGTCCGGTTTCCAAGCTGCGGAAAGCACATGCGTCCATTCACAATGCTCCCGTTGGACAGGTTGCTCACCTTACTCCCCTTGCTCCCATCGGAGGGAGGGAGCTCGTCACCTGACCGCTGCTGCTGTTGCTGTTCCTCACGCAGAGGAGAATTATGTCCACAATGCGACGGTACCATGAACACTGACACGGGCGGGTCACCAGCAGCCAAGCCCAAGGCTAGATCGGCCGCGTCCATGTCGGGATCATCGTCGTCTTCTATCTCGTCAGAGAAACATCGCTGCAGGTGGTCTTCATCCATGTCGTTGAGTGACGACACGTCTGGCATAAAGCCACGAGGCCGCTGCTCCGAAGCGGTGCTCGGAGCGTTGCAGAGCGGAGTCTCTGCTGTCAAGTTCTCCTCCTCTTCTTCCTCGTCGAAGTCGCCAGCTGTGGCACCAGCACCATTCTTGTCTGTAGGCACCGAGGAGCGCCTCTCCTGGTGCTTGAGGTGGCAGGTGTGGTAGAAGGAGACCTCCTTAAAGTGAGGTCCCACGTCATTCAAGAGCATCTCGATGACTTGCGTGAAATTTGGTCTTGATCGTGGGATGCGCTCCCAGCACAGCTTCATGATCTGGTACCTGTGAAATCGCGAGAATAGAACTTTTACAGATTTGGACTTGGTCAAGAAAAACATTAGAGTTTCATTTCTGCCTTCTTTTTTCAGAACGTATTAAGAATGTCTCAAGCAATAAAGTATTTCTTTTATGCTTTCTTAATAATTAAATCGTGTCAGACATTTCAATTTGTTTTCACAGTCTTGCCATGATTCAGGTGAGGTTTTACTAAGAAATATCTGTACTTTCAATTCGAAATAGTAAAACGAATAAGACTATTTCACAAAAGCACCTGATACACTGCAAACCATATTCAGTGTTTCATAACAGAACAACAAAAAAATGACACGAGAAAATGAAGGTTGAACAAGATATGACAAATCCTTTCTATGTGATCTCTTTTGATTTGTGTGTGAGTGAACAAACAACCATTATGACAAAGGAAGCTAAGATTATGAAAAAATCCTACTTACAATTTCTCAGGGCAGTTTTCTGGCTTTTCCATGATACCGCCACTGATGACATACTTTAGGACCTGCTCATTAGACAAACCTTGGTAAGGCTGGGAGGCCAGTGTTGCCATCTCCCACAACACTACTCCATATGACCTGCAAGCAGAGCAAAATTCCAGTGATGTCAAAGATGGTCTTCGAGGGTAATTATCCAAAGCCTCTCAAGCATGAAATTTTTGCTTTAAAGAAATTAAAGTATGCGCGCCATTTCCAATGGATTGTATAATTAACAAGATATGTGAACTGCACAAAGAGGAAAATGGATACTATAGCTAAAGATAAGATTACACAGAAAAAAAAAATAAGCGTCTCATAAAAAGTGACACATTCAATATAAGGAGATTAGGCAGAAAGATAAGAAAGCTGAATGGACACATCTGTACCAAGGTGCAGTGTTCCTTTATTAATAACATGGGTAAAATTAATTATGTTAATGAACACGTGACTAATAAAGGTTCGCCACCACCACTGCACTCCTGGCGGCATTTTGAATGAACAGTGTTTAGCTCAAGTGCAGAACCTAAGCTGCGAGTATTAGTAATAGCATATTGTTACAAATACAGGTGCATAGACATTCTGAATGTAGTGATTATCACTCTTTATTCAAAGGGACACTGAAGTAAAATAATGAATCAGTTTAGATTGATAAAGTATACTCTAATAAGCGTAATGTTGCTGCTTTTATCATCGTAAGTTTGTAAACAGAGAAGAAAATCAAGGAGAAAGTTTTATTTTTAAATTTAATGCCGAAATCTCGGTGCGTGATGTGATGGGTTTCAAGTGTTGTTGTTTTTTTTCTGTGTGCATTTTGGCCCCGTTTATTGAACAAGCTTTCTTGATGCTTGGTATGTCAAGTCCCTGGCTGCCTCGAAAGTCAACAAAGTTATTTTTCATTGATTAGGAACTACGTAGACTCCAGTAGGCACCGTCAAAATCTATGACATTTGAGCGACTTCGAAGTGAAGTCCCCACCTGAATTTTCCTTTCATGCGTTTTATCATTTTTCTAAATGTCGTCTCGCAACAAATGTGGTACTTTTCATATTGTGAAAGGGTAATTCACGAATGCGAGAAAAGTAATTTTTCTCGTTAGTGTCCTTTTTAGGAGTTAAACATAAGAACCCAAATTAAGCTAATTTAACAAGCTGGACACTGTGGACATCAAAGCACTTATGGAAAATGGTTCATTTTTGTTTTTAATAGGCCCTCCGGGAGTGGATTACGATAGACTGATTGCGAAGTTGTCAAAGTCCTAGAACGTATTTATAAGGCACTTGATATTAGACTCCAAGACAGAAAACGAAGTAATATGTTGTTTTGAGTGAGGTTTAGTAATGAATTGTAATTAACATGTAATAAAAGATTTAATTATGATAGACTCTGAGCAAACAGAAATCTGTTAAACAGACCTGCTGCTTGACTGGAACATCTGCCTCCAGCACGATTGGTTTCATACTTGAATTGGAACCACCCTTTTTCATCTCTCAGTAAATGAAACTATATTGTCATTTTCCTCGTCCCTTCAGGTTCCATTTCACGAGTCTACTGTATTTTGCAGTCAATAATGCTTCATTTGTAAATAAAAAAAATAAAGCTGTAGTATCAAAATACATATGCAATTTGTTTTTGATTAAATTAACTTAGACCCAAGAGAAATAATATGTTAGACGCTGGTCTTGTAACGCTGCACGCCAACCAAACCATCGAAAATCATGAGTGCCTTCATCAAAGCCTGTGGCAGCAGCCACGCACAGCACATTGAGGTTAAAGGAGGACACAGTGGTTATGAAGGTTCACTTCATCTTGTGCGCAATGCATCTCGCTACGTAATGGCCACTAGTCCTAAGAACTGTCAAAAAACATGTTGCATCCAAACATGTCCGCCTCAAAGGGACGGTAAACAAGCCACTGACCACACATCCGAGTGGCTGGTGAAAATTCCATCCTTGAGCGATTCAGGGGCCATCCAGCGTACGGGGAGCAGGCCCTTGCCCCCTTTTCTGTAGTAGTCTGTTTCGTAAATGTCTCGTGTCATGCCGAAGTCACCAATCTTGACCGTCAGGTCTTCCGCCACCATGCAGTTACGAGCGGCCAGATCCCGGTGCACAAACTTGTTCGCTGTCAGGTACGCCATTCCATCTGCTATCTCGGCTGCCATCTGTAGGATCTGCTTGAGCGTGGGAGGAGCGCCTCGTGGTCGAGTGGCCTCATCGTTAGGCTGGTGTGTGAAACAGAAGAAGAAGCGTGCAAATATGTAATTACGTAATGAAAGAACAATATACAATGCACTACAGTGCAATACAGATTTATTTCCAGAAATACGAGAGTTTAGTGGTGCAGTGAAACCTCAATGATACGAATTCGAAGGGAGTACACAAAATATTCGTATCATCTCAAATTCGTATGAACCAAAAACAAGTTAAAACTGATAATGAAGATTAACAAGAACCTCATTGGCAATTACTTCTTGCTGAAGAAGTCGATAATGTTTCTTTTAACTTTCCTGCCTTCACCGTCTGCTCTATAAAGTGCCATGGTTTCCTCACTCATGCTGCTGGCACGAGGCGTTTACACTTGACACCGAAGGAAGCGAATGTGGCCAAACTCATTGGAAATGCACACACTTCGCCACGCCTAAGTGGCCGCAGAACAAGCCGCAAAGACGACGCGGAAAAAAATCAATCCCGAAGAATTCACACTGGGGAGTTCAAGCGAAAACGCCAGAGCGACCAGAAAACCAGGTCCACGTCCGTCGAGAACGTTCACATTCGTTCTGGCCTGCGTACATGTCACCACCGCCGCTGACACAGCTGCTTGAGAATTCATTCCATTTTGCCCGTTTCCTCAGCATTAAAGTTCGCACCGAGTTCTAATTATAGGTACGTGCAAAGCAGAGAAAAGAAGCAGTTTGCACCTTTACAAATGTTGCCTTGTAAGATATGCCAGCAGAAACGACACGAGTGGACGCAGTGGTGGCGACAGATTCAGCCGGCAGAGTAACAACGAGACATGTTTGGACGTGCCGATTCCCTGCTGCTGCATTTCTACTTCCAGTGTTCTCAGCGATTGTAATTCAAAGCAGGCTCTTTATTAACGCGTCTTCATCAAGGCCGTGAGCTTTGACGTGCTGCATGAACAGTTTGCGATAGCGCTTGCGCGATCGCCGGCACGTTGAGTTTGCGGCTGGTTGTTTCCATCTCATGGTTTGAGAGCTAGAGCAGCTGGTGTAGCTAAAGCCAAAAGCGATCTGCTATAGCGGGAAAATTGGTCTCAAACCCATTTTTCGGCTTCAGCTTCACGGTGTGCCAGCCACTAAAGCGAGAAAAGTTCTGTCTAAATTTGCCGCATTCACTCTCTTTGAGGACGAGAGTGAACGCGCCTTCCTCCCACGAACAAGCAGCATTGCGCCGCTTGCGTGCAGCGGTCAATCAAATATTCATATCATCTGTGGTGAGTATAGCACCGAATCACGGCGTACTTTATATAATGTAGTCTATCCAAAACAACCTTAGAATTCGTATCACAGCAAAATTGGCATAAACCGTAATCGTATCATCGAGATTATGCTGTACTATTGGCTAAAAGCTGTTGTAAAAACACCTTGACTGGCTGATTATCCATTAGAAGGCGCACGATGGTTACATGAAAAAATATAGTAACATTGTTAGACACTCAAAATAAAGCAATAATTGACACAAATGCAAAAAAACCAAAATAACATAAAGACCAATAAAAAGCATATTTGATACATAAGAAAGAAATATATGTAGTGAATGTGTTTTCTGCCTTTATATGATGTCAGCCTTGTTTAGTACTTTCGTGTAAATATTTCATTTTGAGTGTCTAACAATACGATTCGCATCCTCCTCATCTGTACTTATCTTCAACAAGAGTACATATTCCCGATCTGTACAGTTTATCAGTAACCAGTATTTTCTTCTTTGTTCTTACAGCTTGAGCTTGTAGAGGAAAAGTGTAGTTTTTCATGGCACCAGTAAATCTATCTTGTATTGGTTACTTATTGCCTGCAATCAGTCCATTTTTTGCAAATCTGACAATCCGATGTAGGGGGGTCGACTTAAAATCAAAACCAAATCGTGTACCGCTAGTAACCGACACAGAATTGAGAAATCAGGGGCGCTATGTCGCGGTTACAACTTTCCACCTACGTTTCCATGGTTACGGTAAAAGCGTAGCATATTAATTTACCGTATCGCATACATTTTGACATCAATAAAGGTGATGCTGACTCTGAAAGAAGTTGGCCATTGTACTTGGAGCATTAAGGCTTCTACTGTCGCTTCCAGAAGTGTACTGAACAACGCCACAAGGCGATGTCACCACAAGGCGAATGGCGGGTATTTATAGCCGACGGAAGAGCCAGGGAACAGCTTCTTTTTGTAATAGCATTTTTTAAGAAGCCACGTTGCAGCGTGTTTCTGTCACTTTTGCTGCTATGTTTTGCTGAATCGTTGCGCCTGTCGGTGCTCTTCAACGGCAGCGTTCGAACGGGCTGCTTGACCACAGCAGCTATGACGGCAGCAATACCAGTGAGGACGACTCCAGCAACGATGAGTAGTCTTTGTGAATAAATTTTCGTTTTGTGAACTGCGCTAACATTTTTTTTTTCCTTTTGGGGGACACCCGATTTTGGGTCTGTCGACCTACATTCGAATCGACTTGCAATCGTGTAAATACGGTATGTGCACTTCTTGTTATGCTAACCTAACATGGAGCCAACCTAACAGCACTTGCGAATGTTTGTCTGAGCAGGTTGCTACGGCTGGTTCATTTCAAGTCATCAACCGAAGGCACAGACACTACTCACATCATTGTCCGGCCTGTGTGAGCGTAGGTAAGTCTTCAGGTCACCGTTCAGCATGAGTTCCATTAGGACAAACACAGGCTGGTCCTTGGACACCACACCTAGCAGTTTGACGACATGCTGACAACTGAAGGCCCTGCAAATGGGCACAGACAAAAAACTTGTACACATTGACGATACTGCCATATATACAGAGGCATTTTAAGAAAAAAGCAGTTGAGCAGGCAACTGTTTATCACTATAGGCACTTGATAAAGATGCAGTGCTCATGACTTGAAACAGAACAATATAAGGCTAAGTAATTACCGTGTTCGCATTTAAACCATCTTCATTTCATCTGGCATCTGCGCAATTTTAACTCAAACACTTACAACAGGTCCAGAGTTACCTTCTGTGGACACATTCTTGACGACATGACGAAGTTATACCAGACAATGGTACTAAATGTTTTGACATCTCATTTCAGTTTGTGACCAGTATACATACCGCATGCACAGTCAGTGAATGTTTCTGATAGAGCTGTGCCAACAGGAAAGCTTTTGGTGCGAAGCCGTGTGCAGAGAACATGCAAGTTACATGCTTTAGCCACTCGATTAGAGCATTGAAAAATCCACACAGCAGTCATGCGCGCACATGTTGATGTAAAAGCAACAGCGGGTGGCACAAGCACAGCTGTACTTACTTCATGACGGATGCCTCTTGGAGGAATTCTATTCGTTCACGCATTGAGGCACTTTCATTGACCGTCTGAAAATGAGGAAATGGGAGTGCAATGAGCACAAACAAAAGTGCATCTTTACAGGTGCTTACTAGACACTTTCGCTTTTTCAAAACACGAAAAATCTCGCCCAGAGCCGTGGGTCTCGTGATAGACTGCTACAATCTACAACTCGTTACAACAGACCTGTACCTGTGTACAATGGACTTCAGGATAAACTGGACCTATATTGGACCCTGGATTTGACCAGCTGTTTTAACAATGAAACAAACATTGCTTTTCACGAACCACGTTACTATGATCACAGTGGACAAAAACAGCGACATGTATTTTCAAACTTGGTGCATAAAACATACTATTGTCGTGACAACACGAGCTGACAGCATATTTGACCAAGCTGCCAGCTTCAAGCCTGCCAAGTTTAAATGTGCAACTGTAAACATTAGTGGCCTCTAGCCACAGTAATGTTCCGTGCTACGCCAATGAATTTCCATTCAGGTCATGAAAATTCTCTATTTCGGGGATTTTTCCCTGCAACGATTGACGAAATTCCCAGACTATTTCTCTGCACAACAGTACTAATTTCCGCCCCCATCCACAAACACACATACTGTAATTACACGTGCCTGACATACTGACGACTTTTGAAATCACGAGTTCATGACTTGTCCCTCCTTTGGCGCATAACGAAAGCATGACTTTATTATAAATTCATATACTGTTAATACACTGCACATTGTGGGCTTCAAGTCTAAGAGCAATATTGTAAATATCAAAAACAAATCTCAAGGGCTATGCTTGCGTGGTGCATGCACCAGAGCCAATTACTGCAGATGAAAGTGCACATTGACTGCTAATTATGGGTCGTTATATGAGAATTTAACCACTCCTAAAATTCCCTGCAATATCACGAAGATTCCCTTTATCCCTTTGGCTCAAAATGACAGGAGAAAATTGCCCAAAAAAGGGTTAATTTCCTGCACAAAACATCACTGTCTAGCCAAGTCAGTCTCAGTTGACATTATCGATCTTGTGGCATGTAGGCAGTATTAGCTGACGTGCTTTCATGATAGCCAGCTGGAGCCAATTCTTGAGCAGATCCCTCGCAAAGATACTTTTACTTTTGTGAGACTCCCTGAATAAAACGCCAGACATGTCAATAGACCACAGAAGTCTCACACTGTGCCAACCATGCCCATACAATGAGCCAGACATGTTATCACTTGTAATATAATATGATGTGGAATGCCCGAACACAAGCCACAAACGGGTGGTTGTGTTCTTTCCCTTTCTTAATCCTTCTGCCACCTTGCGGGTTACTGCAGAACTCATTTTCAGTACCCTTTGATTCTACATTTGCATATTGAAAGTGGTGTCTCAAGAAGATTTAAATGCAACAGTATTTCAGCCATTAGCGACTTCAAATAAAGTAGATTCATTATTGTCAGATAACAGCAATAATTGTCCAGGTTTTACATTTCAAAACTATGATGATTATGAGGAATGATGCAAAGGAGGGCTCCGGAAATTTTCACCTTACGGTGTTTTTTAATGTGCCCCACAATATAAAAAAACGAGCCACTAGCATTCCGCTTTTATCAAAATGTTGCCACCATGACCCTGATTCGAACCTGTGTCTTTCGGGTAAGTCTTCGAAGTGACATAACCACTAAACCACTGTGGCAGGTGTCAGTTGGAATATCTCGGTCCGTTGTTACGAGAGCAGATTGTATCAGGTAACACATTCTTGATAGATCACTTTTGGGAGAAGCTGATTGGCTAAATCAAAGCACAGAATGTTCTGGTTATGCCAATCAGCATCCCCCAAAAGTGTAGGTGTCATGAAAACTGATCAATTAAAACACGGCCCCAGGATATAAACACACCATCATCTGGTAACATGCAACTAGGTACTTATTTTGACACAATGACAACACATCTCAAGGGCTTTTCAAATTTCTTTGAAAGACCCCAGACGGCATTCACACAGTGTTGCAAAAACCTTGTTTTAAAGCCTGAGAATTTCTGCGTATGGAGTTACAAAGAATTCTGGACTTATATGAATGCTTATAAAAAGATGTTACAAAGAGGTTGTAAAAAAATGCCTATTACATTCCTTTCAGCAGGCAGTAAAGATTTACCTCATTGATTCTTGAAGTCACTTTCACACTGCCCCCCAGTATTATAGCTGAACTTGGACACGATGCTGTAAACTTGTAGAACAGTACATTCATTCATTCATCATTAGTTACAAAGCTTTCAGGAAACATCGCGTGAATATAATTGACAAATTTTGAAACACAGCAATGATGCACCTAATTTTACATGATGTTAATTTAGCAAATAATTGGAAACAAAAAGTGCTCACAATATATGAAGCATGACTGGAATACTAACAAGTGAAATAAATACCTACTGTGCAATGAAAATTTTACATTTAGACCTGCATTTCAACTTATATCATCAATATTTCATTGCAGTAGAAGCGAAGTTTTGTTGCAGTGAAATCACAGCATTACACTGAGGTTAAAGAATATACTGAGGTGTTTATAAACATGAAGTTATAAAGAGCTAAAAACTTCGTTATCTAACTGTTTCTAAAAAAAGTTAATAAAAGACAAGGAGATAATGAAAACCAGAACAGTGCAAACATTCCAACATTAAAAAAGAAAATATACTTTTTAGATTACATATTCATAATACAGCTGAACCCCGCTACAACGAAACTGACGGGGCACGGAAAAAATTTCGCTGAAGAGAAAATTTCGTTGTAACGAAATCGAACAAATATAGCTGATCTAAACTAGCAAAACAAAGGAACAGTATTCCCAAAATTAAAAAAATGTTTGCTGCTTCCTGTTCTTTCCCAGCAGCATCACAACGTCATTCTGACCCATGCATAGTGAGGCCATGGTGAAAAGCACACTGAAACAACCCCTAAAACCGCCTTCATTAACGAACCAAAGTTGCATTAACACATTAAAACCAGCACCTGTCCGCTGTCAAAAGTATCCGACAACGCCGAGATGAACGCAGGGTATCGTGCAGCGGCGACTTTCGCATTATTCTATGCCATTCTTATCATCCATCACTTGCGGCTAGCTGATTTTGTTGGTAATGGCAGACGAACAACCATTCTGATTAATTACCACACTGGCCAAGCGCGAACATAATGATAAGCATCGGAATCGGAAAAAAGCATCATTCCGCGGTTGCACCCAGCAGCTGCGTGAAAGAAACCATTAACCGAGTGACTGAGCTTCAGCTGCGGATCGTCTGCGGCTCAAAAGCAAGCCAGTGGCAAAAGCAGGGCCAGGGCAGTCTCATTGCCATCGCTATCGAGCAATGGCGGCGCCCACGCTTGCTGAACAGCGGCGGTTTCTGGTGGTGCCAACGTGTGTTTTAGACTTCGTTGACGCATTTTCAGGCTCTGAAAATGCGTCAGGCTCTTGTCGTGCCCGAGATGGTCGGCTCCATCGTCGGCGTCTAGAACGGCAAGGCTTTCAACCAGGTCGAAATCAAGCCTGAAATGATTGGCCACTACCTCGGAGAGTTCAGCATCATCTACAAGCCTGTGAAGCATGGTAGGCCCGGTATTGGTGCTACACATTCTTCTCGCTTCATCCCTCTGAAGTAGACTAATAAACTTGAAGTAGACTAAAATGCATCGAAATGTTAAATATTGAGTTTACTGCATAGCAATAAGTATCTGAGCCTAGAATTGCATCGTAAAGTTTTGTTAAAGCGGGACTCAAAAAAAAAAAAAAGTGTTCGTTGTGGTGAAAATATTTATGCATTGACTCCTATGGACTACAGACGGGGAATCGTGAATTTTTCGTTGTAGCGGAAATTTAGTTGAAACGGCGTTTGTTGTAGTGGAGTTTGACTGTGTTGCGCCTATAACCAGCAGTGTGGTTAGCAAGTACTACTTAAAAAAAGGCCATGTCGCTGTCGCCAACCAAATTGCGGTTTTCAGCGAAACACAGAAGTACAGTCGCCGACCGTTTATTTGGACGCCGAAAATTCGGACATGCCGTTTATTCGGACATCTTCATGGCACCCCCACTCTCCCCATTGATCCTAATGTAAACTCACGACCGAAAATTCGGACGCCCCACTGTGCGCCATTCGACTATTCGGACTGCGTTTGACTGACCGGATGTGTCTCCGTACATCATTAAACACTGACAGCGACGTTAACAATACGTTTTCCAGGTTGCCAGCACTGATATGCTGCACTAGCTATGGATGGATGTCGGGCCAGTGTCAAAATGCACGCAGAAATCGCCAGTGCCGATCTCGAAGGCTATGTGTGGCGACGCTTTTTATTTTTTAGCCAGTCGAGCGGCCAAGCGAAGCCACCTACAGAGTCCGTTCGCTGTGGCGTTTGGCGTGTGTCAGCAGTGTCAGCTGCTTCTGCGGCTAGGCCTGGTTCGTCTTGTTCTCTGTGTTCTCGCTCTCTTGCGTGTTCCGTGGCGTGCTGAAATGGCTCCGACGCCACTCGTTGCCGCGCCCTCGGGAGTGAATAAGCGCGGCCAACGTAGGAGCTACAAAGACGCTCACGATGACAAAGAAAGCGGAGATAGTTCGCCAGGTAGAAGGCGGCCGACCTCAGTCTGAAGTGGCTTGAGAATTTTCTAATTACCAAGCAAACCGTCTTGAAAGCGTGCGTGTGTGCAGACATGACAGTTTTTTCGGGCGATAGGGCCTATAAAAGTGCTTTTTTTTTTTTTTAGTGAATCTGTTTTTTCGGACTCCCGATTATTCAGATTTTTGGCGGTTCCCGTTGAGTCCGAATAAACGGTCGGCGACTGTAATTGTTCTGTTGTGCACACGCATGTACAAAAATACAATTGTAAAAAAATATTTCATGGCAATATGAGCTCTAGAAGTCACTGCCGTAAACCCCACCCACCGCCGGAAACCGCCGTTTTGCTATGACATGTGTGACGTCATGTCTTTTATGGAGCAGAGCCACTGTCTTCTTTCAAACTTTAAGCCACAGCAAACTGTTTATTCACAATGTCACAATTTTCAGTGCCAAACTGAAGAAAGCTCTAATAGCTATATTCTGATCAAGAGATGATATTATTGGTCGAAACTCACATGCTTGCAAAACAATCGGCTTGTTACGTCACAGCTCAAGAGTGCACCGCTGTTGTCAGACTCTCAAGTCACTCACGTGTTTATAAAGATGCTCACTATAAATTAAGTTTCCGACCAAATGTGCTGAAATTTCACCAGCCTGTTTGTGAACACCCATGGATTAACTCACGTGCCTCAGATTATGAACAAAAATTTAGTGTCATGGCCCCTTTAATGTTTCTCTTAAATGTTAATGCTAAGAAAATAAAAAGGAAAACATAAGCAAATATTAAAACATTAACTGAAACAAAGGTACAGTTATATTACATACTCATAATACATAAAACGTCTGTAGACAAACAAGAATTGACAAAATAAGTAGATTTAATATAGGGTCATGTTTGTTCTAGTATATATACCCATAACAGAAAAGTAAACACCACATATTTAGTGCTTATTCAAAGAAGTAAGAAATCATTGTAACTGTTAGCACATTTGGAAATATGAGTTGTATTACTAAAATGAGGAACCGACAGGGCCCAAAAGAAGCCGGCAAGATCTCAAACCAAAATAGGCAAGCGAATCTCGAGCTCGGGCCACGAGAAGAGCTGGCAGCGTGGCTGTAGCACTGGGCATTCCCTCTTCACTGCAATTGCTCCCCTAAGGGATGTGGGGGAGAAAAGTGCTAATCCAGGTGTTCTTGCTTTGCTTAGAAGCCATGTCACAGCCTGCTGGGGATGAAAGTACTTGGTCAAAGACAGATAGGCAGGCAGCATTTTTGGTTGACGCAAACGAATCTAAAAGTGTGTCGGCGTCACTGTGGTGTGGCTAGATGAGTAGACAAAGAGCATATTGATATTCTGCAACCCCAATTTCCAGCAAGCTAATCGGCCACAGGGGTTCTTCAATGTGGACAGCCAACAAATTGTATGACACTCATTACTAGGTCGCAGAGAAGGCCATCAAGGTAAGGTCTGAATTTACCGACTGCCAGATTATGGCCACACAATCGTTTTCCAGGTCAGTACAATTCAACTTGGTGTTAGTGAAGGTACCACTTGCGTATACGTGTTCATAGTATCCAGATGTTCATTATGTCAGCACAGCGTCGAGTCGAGCACTGCTGGTGTTGGTGTCTACATACTTCGATCAGAAAAGTCGGGTCAAAGTGACGCAGTATCAGCGGCAAGTTTAGGAGACGAAGCAACTTCTTGAAGGTAGTGTCACAAATGGTTGACAAGGCTTGCTTTTTTTTTTTTTGCTGTTTCGTAATGATTGGATTTAAGAGAGTGGTGATGGACAAAAAACTGCAAATTAAGCAGCAAAATTAACAACAGAGGCCAAGGAAGGCGTGACGTATGTAGTCTTTCAGAAAGGTAACTTCGGCACAATCTACAACCACGCTGTGTTTTCTGTCATCCGGGTGAACAGCACCTCCGAATACCACGTAGCTGAGTTGTAACAAAGTAGCATTATTCAGGTGGAGATCTTGGTGTATGTAGATTGTCACTGTGTGCAACGATGTACTGGCAAAAGTGAACAGTTTTGAGGCGATGGCAAGCACCAATCAACCAGAGGGCAGCAATCTGAGCATGAAGATGTCTGGCTGGAGTTTCCAAGTGTGAAGGACGACAGGCATAGTGTAACATACAATGGGTACAGTGAAACATAGGTTTGAAGCAGCAAGACAGCAGGACAATATGCAGTGATTGCATAATGGTTCTACATGGCCAGGTAGATGATACACATTGGTCAATTGCTGCAGAGCACCATCAACAACTGCACTGTGCGTATGTCGACTGAACAAGCCATAAGTTAGACACGGTGGCATGCCTTGCGTAAACAGCTGGAAATTCTGAGGGGGTGGCCGTGCGACAACTGAACGAAGCCCGTTGGTGCATTTAGCTTTGGGTAGGTGATGAATGTCGGCATCAATGCAGTTTTGCGGAGAAAATGCAAAGCTACAGAAACTTCCACCTCAATGACTTGGCGAAGGTTTGCAGGCAAAGGTGCGAGCAGTTTCCCAGCTGTAGATAGCAGCCAATGAATGATGAGCAACTTCAGCATAAATGAACTCCTCTATGTGGCAAAGAAATGCTTCAAGTACAGGTGCGGTGGCAATGCTCAAGGCTTTATCGGGACACAAGTGGGTGCTACTAGAGATGCTCATTGGAGCTTCGGTGGAGCTCATCAAAACGAACGACTGACTGTGGGGCTTGTCGAAACCCTGGCAGAGCTGTCATCCCATGAAAAATAGTGCCAAGGTTTTTTAACATATGAAAGGCATCATCAGAGACTACAGTCACTGTGCCACATGTTTTATGCCACCTTCAATGTCGGGATGACACACTGCCAAAGGTCGACGCTGTCCTCTATGTAGCAGGTGAACGTTTTGCCAATTCGCTGAGTCAGCTTCAGGGGTGTTGGTTTGTGCGAAGCTTAAACATACCAGGGAAGCAGAAAATTTCCATGGAGCTTGTTCTCAAACGAACCCCCATGAGTAGATTGGCGTTGCAGTCTTTAAACCACAGAATGGTAACATCCGTTAAGTAATAAAATTAGCACAGTTTGGGTCGCCGCAGAGCCGGTGGGCACCTAGTTGGCCTTCGCCTGGCTATCATGCTTTTACCTCTCGCCTCTTTCTTTACATCCCTAACTACACTATACTATACATGGCTATGTTTGCTCTTTTTATTTCCATCTTTTTTATCTCTTTCTATTTTTGTTTTTCTCTCTCCATCGTTCTATCTCTCTCTGTACTCGTTCTATCTTTCTCATTTTCCTCTTTCCCTAAAACCTCTCCTCTTCCTCACTTCCCTTTGATATACTCCACTATACAACACTACACTAGGCTTTGTTAGAATAGCTGAGTGGATAGCTGAGTTGTTATGACACTAGCCTTGAGATCATGGTTTCACAGGCTCGGATCCCACTTTGCCAATAATTTATATCTTTTTTTTTTCTCACCCTTGACAGATACTTGACAGATCTGTGACAGGGTTGTGCACTGTGAGCACACACTACTAACACTGTTAAATTATTCAAATGCCAAGATAGGAAAAAATCGTAAAAAAAAAATCGGCTTCAACCTCATGTACTCGAACAGCAAGACACATGGAGGCACTAAAATAAGATGGGACGCTCACCTTTATGGCACACCTCGTCTCTGGTTTTTCCGGCTTCAAATTGTAGATGAGCCCCTCGTAGACCATGCCAAAAGAGCCCTGGCCCAATGCCTTTACCACTTGAATGGACTCGCGGGGCACTTCCCATTCATCGGGTTCATACACTGCAATAAAGAAGATTGGTCTAAGGCTCCACAGTGACTGTGTCAACAGACACAATGTGGTCATACTTTTATGCACCATTTCATAAAGCATATTTAGTTATTTAACAGCAGAAAAAATACTAATGAGCATGTTCGTAACGCAGTTGTCTAGATTCCAAGCGATACTGCTTGTTTGTACACTTTGTGTATTGAATGAATTTTGTATTTTCAAGTTTTGCATTTTTTGTAACAGTAGATTTTTTTTGCCTGTTATTTTCAAGGTTTTGATATCTGGCACCTTTTTATGCATTTTATCTTATCTTAAGCTACACATCAAGGTAACACAAGCAAGAACACTGGCAAATAATAGATTAATATGAAACCTCATTCTTCAATGAACAGCTACAAGAAATGTCATTAGTGAAACAGTAAACAGTAACAGTGACATACCAATGTGTTAAAGGTAGGCTTGTGCGAATATTTGAATGCTTCAAATATCCGAGCGAATAGTACAATATTTGAATTTGCTTCGATTTGAATTTGAATCATTGAAAAGTTTGAAGCATTCGAAATGAACCAATTGTATATTAGTCCACGTGTAACTCCTGTAAAGGTGGTTTCACTTCAGTAAAGGAGTGCTAAGCCACAAAAAACACCTGAGTATTGAAAATTCGCACTGCCCCGAAACCCCACTTCGAGGTTAGATGAACATGTCGCCCTCATGTGAATTCATTATTTTTTACTTCAAAAGCTTGTTATACCAGCTTATATGCTCTTATTATATTAAATATTCAAAAGTAACATATTTTACAACTTAACAGTTGCATTCTATCATAAGTCAAATTCTTATACCACTCAAAGTTGTTTCCACTTCCTTTAAACAAAAAAAAAAAAAGGCATTTGCACAGGCCTTGTTTAAATTTTAGGAATATACATAATGTACAGGTTACTTAGGTCATTACAAATATGCCCATTTTCTTTTACAACATGTGATATATATTATTTAAATTCGATATGAAATTATTTGACCACAATCACTATTCGCTTCGAATTTGCTTCATTCACTATTTTTTTGCTTAAAATTCACTATTTGCAAAAGCCTCATTAAACATTCTATTAACAAAACTCAGCTGCTTTTCTTTCCTAAAAATTCAATTTTCTTTCCTACTAATTCAATTAAATGTCTTGATATGTGCTGGGGCTGTGCAGTACTGATGCTTGCACACTGCTCACTTGTTTCCACAAATGGCTTGCTTTTTGTGTGTTCTGTGACTCGCATCAATCTGAATGTAAAATTTTTTGTTTAAGTTCAAGCAACATGAACTGCAGCTGTTTGCGAAAAAATATTAATAAAAAAGTTATGAAGTGCCTTTAGCAGCACTTGGGCAACACTGGAAGCATTGCCAAGTATTTTGAAAATTTGTTTAGTACTCACCTGAACTGACATATTCTGGATTAGTTGAAGAGTAAAGAAGCCCATTGGGAACCTCCGGGTTTCGTCTGCAAGATTGTTTTTTTTTTTTAGTTATTTTACGGTGTTAATAATAAAACATAACAAAAGATGCACAACCAAACAACAACATCAAATAGTTTGTCAGAACTACAAATACAACAAGCAGAAGTACACATGCAATCACCAGTGCACATATGTACTGCTCTCGATTCTGAAGCGTATGGTAATGCAATACAGTCGAACCCCGCTAGAACGAAACTGACAGGGCGCGAAAAAAATTTCGTTGTAGTGAAATCGGAAAAAATATCACTGATCTGAGCTAGCAAAACAAAGGAACATTTATTCTCTAAATTCAAAAAATGTCCGCTGCTTCCTATTCTTTCCCAGAAGCGTCACGACGTGATTCTCACCCATGCATAGCGAGGCCACGGTGAAAAGCACGCAGAAACAACACCTAAAACCGCTTTCGTGAATGAACCAAACAGTTACATTAACACGCTAACACCAGCTGTACACCGTCAAAAGTATCCGACAACACCAAGATGGACGCAGGGTATCGTGTAGCGTCGACTTTTGCATTATTTTATGCTATTCTTATCATCCATCACTCGCGGCTAGCTGATTTTGTTGATAATGCGGACGAACAGCAGCTCTGGTTAGTTATACTACACTGGCCAAGCACGAACATGATTAGCATCTGAATCGGAAAAGGCATCGTGCCGTGGTTGCACCCAGCAGCTTGGAGAAGGAAACCATGAACTGAGCGACTGAGCTTCAGCTTCGGATCGTCTACGGCTCAAAGCAAGCCAGTGGCAAAAGAAAAGCAGGACAGTCTCATTGTCATCACATTGAGCAATGACGGCGCCCATGCTGGCTGAACAGCGGCATTTCTGATGGTGCTAGCGCGTGTTTTAGACATCCTTGATGCATTTTCAGGCTCTGAAAATGCATCAAAATGTTAAAGATTGGGTTTACTGCATAGCAATAAGTATATGAGCCTGAAATTGTGTTGAAGCGGGACGACCTAAGAAAAAGTGTTCGTTGTGGCGACGATTATTATGCATTGATTCCTATGAACTGCTGACGGGGAATCATGAATTTTTCGTTGTAGCGAAAATTTCGTTAAAGCGGCGTTCAACTGTAACCAATTCCATTCTCCCAGAAAAAAGTGTTGGACCTTGTTACATTTAATCTTTCAGTTCGTATAGCCCTCAGAAAGATTAATACATCGTGAAGAAGTGAAAAGGACATGCACTTGTTCTACACGTCAAGCACTTGGGCTTCTGCGAAACACTGTTATCAAGGAAATGAGGTCCAAATCTACTGGAGCGTGAAATGCTCAGAACACGAGTGCAACAAATTGATAGTAAAGCTCGGCTAAGTCTGTTTCTAACTGTAGAAAACTTGGTTGGAATTCCACCGTAACGCAAAAATGATAGGTTCTCAAAATGTTTCAAGTCAAGCAAACTGCAGCTTGCTTTATTCTCCTGTAACCTACCACAAACTCCCTCGCATAGTGAATACTTTGTGCAGATGGCCCCTGCAAATGTTAAACACTCGAAACCAGATATATTGATTCTGAAGGAGCTCACAGAACATTCTATATACAAGTAATTCAATTTATAAAATATTTTATATATCAAAATATAGTCAAGAGATTATACAATGCTTAATATGCACAATTTTGTGCTTGTGAGAATATTGGAGGACCTTGCATATTTGAGCAAATGCATTATTACAGTGCACAAATATTTTTCAGTTCGAACTTATATTATTGGAAATTTCAAATTGTTTGATAGTGAACGAATAAGGATATATTACTCAACATGTAACCCTCTGCAAAGGTGGTTTCATTGCAGTGGCCGGGTATTATGTGGTGAATACAACTACCCAGAAAAAAATACATACTGCCGCAAAGCCCCACTTCAATGTTACATGACCATATCATCCTCACATTGATTCGTAATCTTTTCAGTTTAAATGCCTGTTGTACTGGGTACAGTCGAGCCCGCTTATAACGAACCTGAGCGTGACGCAGCATCCGTTCACTGTATCCCGAAGTTTGTAGTAAATGAAACACAGCTTTTAAAACAGTTGCGAGTGAAAAAGTCCGTGATGCACGTGTTTCGAAGAGCAGAAGCAATAAGGGCGGTCTCGAGATCATTTAAAACGGCAGGGTGCTCGTTTGCCGAGGCACGTAAAGAAAACTTAGAAAGAGTGCTTGCGCGCAGTAATGTTCGAAGAATCGGTGGCCGTGGTGAAAAATCGTTTTGTTGAGCCGACGGGTTGGTGTGGCCTCACGAACTTCGATATTTCGTGATTCGTTCTGCGCAAACTAACAGCCAATTTCGCGCTTCCGCACGCACGCAGAAGGCATGCTGAGTCAAAGGCGAAGTGAGCGAGAACAAGTCCTAAGCACGAAACAAATCACAAATTGTCAGAGTTGGTGGGGTAGCGTACGCGCGTGCACTAGATGCCGAATATCGGATATAGTCGGTGGCCGACGATGTTGGTAATGGTCAGGTCACTCCAGGCCGGCGACGCCAACGACAGTACCAGCGATAAAAAACAGGGTAGATGGCCGACCACCGGTCTTCGAAAGATCGGTGGCAATGTGAAAACACGGGCCTCGTCTGGCGATGCGGGGTGCTCAGAGAAGCGGGTAGGACAAAGGACAGAGGGGTGCCTAACAAAAAGCAGTCGGGGCATGGAGGAAGGAAACAGCTCGAAGGGTTGGGGAGAGCGGCAACTAGAGGGTCGTGGAGGCAGGGTCGGCGTTTAACAATAGGAATGTATGGGCACTTCGCCGATGCCTGATCGGTGGTGTCGAAATTGGTTTCCCGGGAAGTCGGCAGACCGCTGACTCCATTCACTGTAACCGATCAGCGGCGCTCGGAGACGTTCGTTGTAATTGCGATTTTGTGCCATTGAACCAATGTATATTTTGACGGTCACGCGGATATTGTTCGTTTTAAGCAAAAGTTCCTTTTAAGTGGGGCCGTTATATGTGGGCTCGTCTGTATATAATCAGTGTAGAGTAAATATTAAATTTGACATGTTTTACAAGTTATCTCTTGCATTCCAGCAAAAGTCAAATCTTGCTACTATTCAAAGTTGCTTCCACTTCCTTTGAACTTAGAAGAATGAAATTCGCACATGCCTCGTGTCACTTTAAAAAAAAGAAATGCTGTGCAAGTT
Source organism: Rhipicephalus microplus (assembly GCF_013339725.1). Classification (NCBI taxonomy): domain Eukaryota; kingdom Metazoa; phylum Arthropoda; class Arachnida; order Ixodida; family Ixodidae; genus Rhipicephalus; species Rhipicephalus microplus. The sequence goes on along the minus strand of NW_023611192.1, from coordinate 26,243 downwards.
ATCTGGGTCGTCACTACCCTCATTTTTATTTATATTAGTGATATACACTATCCATATTCATTTAAAAATTATTCGACCAAATCGCTATTGACATTGAATTCGCTTCAACCTGAAATTTACCATTTGCACAGTTATATGTTGGCTCGATACATACATGCAGGTTCAATGGTATGCAAGATGCATCGATGCTATAGTGGCATTTTGACAGCCGAAAATGTCGCCACTTCTGGAGAACGAAGCTGAGCTTGACAAGGTAGAGGCGGCGAACAAGAACTCTGCCAAGAGGGGATCAGTAGTGCAAAGAGACACTCACTTCTTCTTCTGGTAGATGAAGCACATGGCTGCAGCAGCTGCGGCCACGATGGCCACGACCACCAGGCAGATGGCAATTATGGCTCCTTGGGAGATCACTTCTACCAGGAAGCACACGAGAGAGGGAGAAGAAACAAAACGGGAAAAGCAGAAAGAACAGGACAATGTTCAGATTCAAGTTTGAGCAGCAAATGTACAAGGAAAAGGACGCTTGTAGAAACAAGAAAGACAAGCAAATGACTTGCACACTGGTTAAACCACAGATACGGCTCATTCTTGGCCACATCAAGCTTTTACTACATTACAATGCCACGAGCGCTTCTCATTTTCGCTCTTTCTGTATTCGGTTCATGTCCACAATAACTCTCAGCGACTGTCAGCAGAAACCCCGACTCAGTGTTCTGAAGATTCTCCATTGTTGCAGACCGTTCTGTCAAGATTGCGCGCACAACGCAAAGGTTACAGATTCTTCTGGAACTTACGTGGCCGCTGGCGATAAAGCTAGAATATTCAACGGCACATGTATAAAAGCCGGTGCACGTCACCACTTGTCACTTGATTGACGGCCAACACTCTGTTCGCCGCTATCAATGCCAGTGTGTATCGCTATAAACCCGACTTTCAGTTTGCAGGCCACAAGTTCGGCCAAACAAACAGTTTCATTTTGGACGAGTCATCTCTGCCTTCGTCAGCATCACAACCCCGTGACGATAATGTACAGTGCAACATAAGAAGCAATGAGAACAGGGCTGGTACAGGTCTGCAAAGCAAAAGCTTAAGGATATTCAAGGACTTTCCAGGATCGGTCACAGGTTTTTCAAGGACTAAAAGGGCCTGCGCAATGTTGAAATTTTGTTACTCTAGAACTTCCATAAATGACTAATTTTTTATTGCACTTATATACGAGCATATCACAGTTATAAAAAACGTGTCTAGTCTGCAGCTAAGCTCACTTTAGCATCACTTGCTTCACCGCTTTTGCAATAGGGAAGGAGTCAGCACCCAAAAGTGTTACGATTTTCTCTCTTCGTTTGTTCGTGGTTTGAAGCAGTGAAACTTTATTCCCCATGGAGTTTCGGAAAATGAAACCATATTCACTCACGCCAAATTACTGTTTCTGATATGGAAAATTTGTTAGGTTGATGCCAATCTACTTCATTAAGGAGGCTGCAATGTCGATTGAAAGTGCTCAGAAAATTCCAAGGATATTCGAGAACAGAAAAATATTCCAGGGCTTTCAAGGGCCTTAAAAACCCTTGAAGAGGCATTTTTCAAATTCAAGGGTTTTCAAGGACCTGTACGCATCCTGGTCAAGATAGAAAGAGTTAATTTCTTCTCAGCCCCTTGCACAAAGCAGAATAATGTATAGCAGTGCACAGAAGAGTGCTTGCTGAGAGAGAGTGGGTCATGCTTGCATTACGTTCTGTGTTCTGGCTGTTCACAATATGAATAAAGGCCCCATCTTTCCGACCTCAAGTAAAAATTTTCAAAAGACAGCTAGTTCCACCTGTGAGCAGCTGATCCCAATACAACCTAAAGCAGTCTTATGGACAGGCCCACCAAACGTGTAATGGCAGCATTCTATCAGCAGACACTAGCACTATCATCACAGCAGAAGCCGGCCTACATGTACACTTCAGATATCTGATCATTGTTACGTCACCTACTCATACACATAACCTTTCTGGCTAGTGACACTAAGTGACATTAGTGACACTTTCTGGCTAGTGACACCAAGGCATGTCACTGTTTAGAATTTCCCTTTCACTACCACTAATAAGATAATCTTATACCAGACAGTCATTTTGCAAGTACAGTTGACTCTCACTACAGTAAAAGCTCGTAATTCGTATTTCACAGGACCGGAAAAACTGTCCAAATTAACCGAATGCCGAATTAACTAATGAACAGGGAAAACAAAATTTAAAATCAAGCTGCAGAAGCATACCTTTATTTGTTGAAGTATTTTGTAATTGTCTGCATTTTCGCAGACGACAATTTGTAATATTTTGTAATTGTCGATATTTTGTAATTGTCGTCTGCGATTCCGGCTGACATCACAATTTTTCTTAACTGTTCCAAATGGCCAACAGCACGCAAGCTGTCGGGAGTGTTCAGGCAAGCATCCCCTAATATTAACAGCACCTCCGAGACTTCCCGTGAGGTGCGATGAGGTCGCGGCTGTATCTCCTCGCATGATTCTTCGTCGGAATCGTGGTCTTCATGGTCGCCCGTGACATCATTAATAATCTCTTGATCGGTCAGGAGACCACTCGTGGCGACACTATGATCAATCGCGATGTAGTCCTGAAAGGTCACATCTGTGGGAAGGACAGCATCGAAAGTTGGGCAGTCATCGTCGGTGGACTCGGCTGACACCTCCTCGATGCCATCGTCAGCTACTGCTGCATGCTCGGGCCTCACAAAACCGCTGTGCCGAAAACAGTAGGCGATGACTTGTGGAGTGTTTTTCCACACGTGGGCGATGATGTGCACTGCGCCGAGTAAATCCACTTGATACAACTTTCCAGCTTCTGAGCATAGGATCATTCGCTCTAGCAGGTGCTTGTGGTACTTCGACTTCACATAGTGAATCATACCCTGGTCCATCGGCTGAAGAGCAGACGTAGTGTTGGGCAGCAAAAAAACTACTTTGATGCTCTTCAGTTCTACTGTACAGTTATGGGCACTGCAGTTGTCAACAACCATAATTATCTTGCGGTTTTTCGGCGTGAAGTGTCGGTCCAACTGCTGCAGCCAGCCGCGAAAAATGTCCGATGTCATCCATGCCTTCCTGTTCGCTGTGTACTCGACAGGAAGGCTTTTCACATTCTTAAAACAATGTTGCTTAAGCGCCTTCCCGATGACAAGTAGTGGCAAGCGCTCCGTGCCAGTCATATTGGCGGCAAGAAGCACAGTTATCCTTTGCTTGCACTTCTTGCCACCAATGCACGCGTCCCCTTTGAAAGCCACTGTCTTGTCGGGCAGAGCTCTGAAAAATAGAGCAGTTTCATCTGCATTGAACACGTCACGTGGTTCATATGCGGCGATGTGCTCCAGCAGCTTCACATTTCTCCACTTGGTGGCCACGCTTTCGTCAACACTGGCCTTTTCGCCGCACACACTCCTGAAGACAAGTTCGTGTCTCTCTCGAAACCTCGCAAACCACCCTTCTGACGCTTTTAACGATTCAATGTTCAGCATTGCAGCGTACTTCTCACCTTGCGCCATGATGAGAGGTCCGCTCAAAGGCAGATGCGCGTTGCGACAGTCAGTAATCCACCGGAGCAAAGCTTCTTCGAGCTGGGGATGAGCTGCAGTTCGCAACCGCTTTCTAGAGGCGTGAAACTTCTCGCTTGTCGAATCTGTCGTTCATTTTTCACGTACGTTGCTAACGTGCTCCGCTTCACGTTGTACTTGGTCATAACCCGCTGTCGCGATTCGCCGTTCTTCAGTGCTTCCAAAATTTCCACTATAGTCGCCAAGTTCTTCGCGTCGTAGTTCTGCCGCTTTTTCGGCGTTGCCATCACTGTAGCGCACGATGGTGGTGGCATGCAAATACGGTCACAATGGAAGAAAAAGAGAACTCCGCAAGAAGAGATAGTTCCGACACTACAACACAAGGGAAAATGTCGTCGGAGGCGCTGAGTGGAGAAGAAAGAAGACGCCGACGTTCGGTGACGCTGCGATCGCCCCCACTAGTTGATGATGATGGCGATGCCACTCAGGTTTCGGTTTCACTTCAGTGGTGCTAGCGCTGCTTTATCACACTTTTGTGTAGCAGCAGCCGTCAGCATTTGTCCGAGTTAAACGGTGCGGAGCCGAATTCCGACGAAATAACGAAAGTTCGGTCCCATAGATTAACATGCACCTTGGCCGGGACCAATAGAGCCGTCCGAATTATCCGAATTAACGGATGTCGAATTAACGAGCTTTTAGTGTAAATGAAAATCAGTTAAATGGAATGACCGCTTAAATGGAACAATTGTTTCTGACATGACTGGGCTTAGTACTTGTATTCAGCACACTTGTTCATCTTTTGACAAAGACTCCCGTTAAATGAAAGATGTTTCCCTGGTCCCTTCAGGCTCCACTTCACAAGGGTCTACTGCACTTTTCTTTTTCTTTCTTTCCAATTCACCATCACATCTATCCACATCTATTTTACCTTCTCAGAATTTGGATACTGGTTAATTACATTACTTCACTTTCCTTTAAATTTATAAATCACAATGAATCATGCAGTTTCCATTTCTTGCATTATGTCGTAACGCTCACCATATCTTCATCCCTTCACCAATTCCCATACTTCAAGTGTGATAACCAAGTTTAGTGCCCATCAGTAAAGTAGCCCAATGAAATTGGTGGTGAAAAGCTATAGCTCACCCGTGCGTTCAGCAATGACAAAGTAAACTGGACGGGTCCAGTTTCCTGGTCCAGCCAGCGATGAAGCCATCACACGGAAGAGTAGTTACCCGGTGCGAAGACCATGAATAACACGCCCGCCATGTCTAAAGAATTCGCTGTGGGAGACGCAGAACTGGAATGGCTTGAACGGAAAAAGAAGAGGAAAGAGACATCCAATTTGTTCATCAAGCCTTACAATAACAGACTTTTTTGGCTAGTGAGGCTACTTATTCCAGCCATATCTCTGGAACCACTCATTGGATTCCATAAGTCTTTTTTTATTATGTACATGAATAAATTTCTGAGGGGGCGATTTTTTCAATATATTGTGTGTGTGTATTATTATATTTAATCAAAATTTGATTGATAATATCCTAATCACGAACACAAAGTTTGATGGTCTGCTAAAACTTTTCAGCAAGGAAATTCAAAAAAGGGCTCTGTTACCCCCTGGATTATCAATCTGGAAATCATCATAGTTAATTTCACAGTTCCAGGGCCTTTGAAAGTTCTCCAGGCCTGGAATAAGAGAATCATGTGCACTACCCTGATATTCTGCTGTAACTTGAAAACCAGTGAACATAACTTGATGAAATTTTGTAGTTCTTCTAATGCTTTTGCTATAAGTCTATACTGAAAATTTCATTAGGATATCTCAATAAACAAAAAAGTTGGTATCCGATGGTAGCCTCCCCCCTTAAGCGCCTTCCCGACGACAAGTAGTGGCAAGCGCTCTGTGCCAGTCATATTGGCGGCAAGAAGCACAGTTATCCTTTGCTTGCACTTCTTGCCACCAATGCACGCGTCCCCTTTGAAAGTCACTGTCTTGTCGGGCAGAGCTCTGAAAACTAGAGCAGTTTCATCTGCATTGAACACGTCACGTGGTTCATATGCGGCGATGTGCTCCAGCAGCTTCACATTTCTCCACTCGGTGGTCACGCTTTCGTCAACACTGGCCTTTTCGCCGCACACACTCCTGAAGACAAGTTCGTGTCTCTCTCGAAACCTCGCAAACTACCCTTCTCACGCTTTTCGATTCAGTGTTCATCATTGCAGCGTACTTCTCACCTTGCGCCATGATGAGAGGTCCGCTCAAAGGCAGATACGCGTTGCGACAGTCAGTAATCCACCGGAGCAAAGCTTCTTCGAGCTGGGGATGAGCTTCTTCGAGCTGGGGATTCTCTAGTGCTACACAGAAGTCCAGCACTGGAAGCTTCCTTGTTTGCTTCAAAAAGCAGTTTGCGTACTTACTAGATGGCTTACATTTTTGTCTGAAAAATATAAATGAGGATGACGCGAACATTATTAGGAACAGCAGGGAAGCCACAGAAACTGTCAGCAGCATGAGCAAATAGCATCTATCTTGTATTTTTATTGTTCTTTTTTGTACTTCGATAGTAACAACACAGATTCCCATGTGCATCAGCATCAATGTTTGTTGACATGGAAAGTCCGTTAGCTTTCTAATGCCAGCATCCTACTTACACGCACTTGCATAGTACTTGAAGAATTGTCGGTATTCAGATGCCACAATGAATTCTCTGTGAAGTGATGAAGCTGAGTACAATTGCACTGTCGTACCGCACTCGACTGGCTCTGTTTCATACAGGGCAACGTCTACGCTGACCTTCATCATAACGAGGCAGTAATCTTTAGTAATGAGCCAGTAGGAACGCATAACACGTCATGGTGTGCGAACTCGTATAGTCAAAACGACTGACTATACCGACTTTTTGGTTTTTGTAAGGCATACATGTGTTGCCTCTTCAATAACTTCCAGTAGCAAGTGTGCACTTGTGCTGCCTTCCTCTTCTCCAAGACCTGTAATGTACTGCATCCCACTTCTTGCATTCACAATCAACCTTTTACCAACTAGACCAAATGACTATTTTGCTACATAATCTTAATTTCCTAGAAATCAACTCTGCTCAATGAATTTTTTCTTTTTTTTTCTTTGTCACTATAGTTATTCTAAACTCCCAAAAATTGCACCCCACCTTGTATCAAGCTTTTTTTTTTTTCTTCAACTAGTTGGCATTCTATGATTTTGAGTAATGTGGCGAGAGGTGAAAGTTCCACTTAATGAGGACAGAAAATAATAAAGGAAAAGAGGGGCAACAGCTTTGCTGAAGTGATAATGTCAAACCCAACTGCACTCTTCAGGACGCACGTGTGCAAGGCGTCCTTTTAATGCACAGAAAAAAATGAGATAACATCAACAGATAATTGAGAGCTGTTTTCCGAGAAATATATATTTTTTTGCCTCTTCATTTCCTTTGAAGGTTCCTTTGAAAGAAATGAAACGTGCCGAACCTTTTCTTGGTTGACCATTTTGTACTCGACTTGGTAAGACACAATAAACCCATTGGGGTCTGGCGGTGGTGCCCACTTTACAAAGAGGCCGCCGACGCTTCCATCAGAAGTGGTAGTATTTTCGTGCTGGACCACACTGAAGAGCTGTCGATATCGTCTGCATCAGCTGTACCACCGCAAAAAAGAAAACAATATTCAAGTTCCAACTTTCCCTAAACTTATACCACCCAAATCCACCAACTTATCGTGGCATGAAGTTGCTACATAAAAATCTTTCAGCGGTATCACTGCATTTGAAAGCAGAAGTGCAAGCGAATAAATGACACAATTGACAACATACCACTTTTTCACAAAGACACGGCGCCCCGTAAGCTGCTATGCTATGAAATGCTAGAGGTAATGTGCAGATGAACGGTAAACCACGTTTCAACAACAATTTATCCGGTAGCTCAGTCAAAAAGGGTGTGCTATTCGTAACGCATGCACAACAATGATAAATTTTCATTTATATATCCTATACAGAGACAACGCACATCTGACAATGTTTCCCTTCTGCCACGAGGCACTGTACTGTTGTTGGCTGCAATGTGGAGTTACGATCATTTATGCAGTGGCCCATTTTTGAGAAGCGATTAATGATCAATGTTTATCAATCCTGTTTCATTGATCTTTTCTCCAAAACGCGAAAAATACGATGACTCTTACGAAGGGGAAGTGTGCGGAATCCGTGTGAGGGACTCAACGCTGCAACACATTGGCTCGTTCTCAAACTTTGAATCAGTCTCACAATTGTAGAGAGGCTGCTTGAGCCGGTTCAGCAACTTCTTGTGACAAGCAAGGACCTGCACAAAACAGAAATGGCACTGAAATGCCAGACAAACACTAGTAGCCGGGAATGACCTCCTTAAGCTATGGTCAGTGGCCACCAATGTATATAATTGAGAACATGTAAAAAAGACTATACAGTGCAAGGTTGTGTAACAAATGTCAAGACAAATATAATTATTAGCTACAAGAAGAGCTAAACTGGAAACTCTGGATTAAGTTATACAGCTTGAGTTTGTTATGTTTTTTTTTTGATGTGCACCTTAATTAAGGGGAGACACGGGTATGGGAGGCTGAAAATTTTCCGGAAAACCGATTTTTGAAGTATGTTTTTTTCATAATCATTAAGGTCTAAGGAAGCGTTCCTAAAATATTATAGCCCTGTAATGCGTATTTGTCGAGTTGTATTGGGTCGCAAAGTCAGTTTGATTACCATTTTTGCTTCCGAAACCACCTCAAAAACGGTTCGTATCACGCCGCCAGAGCGCGCGAGAACCGCACCAAGTAGCGCGGCCATTTTGGTCTCATTTTAAAGACGCATTTTTCTATTATCTGTTCCTAGCAGAAGAACGTTTTTTGTCTAGCAACAAAGCAGCTATCCGCGCATAATGAAAGAGCTGGAATACTCCGCACATCATTGGTGCGTTTATTGTCACGTGGGGCCAGTTCCCGGTTTTCAATCCCCGATTTGGACGCGAAGGAATTTCGTCTGCTAGCACAGCGGCGAGGTGCGTGCAAGCCGCCATTTTGCGTAGCGGGCCTAGACAATGGGCTGTGCATTCGGGTGCCATGCAGGCGGTCGATCGGAAGTTCCGGAGTGCTCATGCGGTTCGGAAAAAGGCGAAAACGGCGTCCGAGAGTCCGCACCTTATTACCAGCCGAGACCTTCTTCTGCGCCGAGAACTCGGAAGAGCAGAAGCCAGGCTGTATCCGCGCTAGTATTGCCGCGGTCACCCGCAATCGCGGACGCGATAGCCGCAGTCCCGGAGAGTCACACGAGAGCTGTGCGCGTCGGACACTCCCCTGGTTTCCGACGCTCAAAATAGTGGCCATCGAGTGTCGTGCGAGCGATGTGTTCTGCAAGATCTTTCATCGAAGTCTGCCACAAAACGCAAGCGGTCTTTTTTTCGAGACTCGTATGGAGCCGCAACGCCTGGTACACCGTTCACCGTCGTCAGCTTAGAGTTGGTCAACGAACTTCTTCAGTGTATGAAGTGAGGTGTGTGTGGCGGGCCTGGCAGAATCTCCAAGGAAGACCGCGAATATGGCATAGCCGCGAAACTTGTTCTCACATGCGATGAGTGCGGTAAACTGAGGACCATATGGAGCTCGCTGAGAGCAGGGGGGGACGCAGCGCACGGCCCCTTCGAAATTAACGTGCTCGCGGTTCGAGCGGCAATGAGCACAGGAAACGGGCAAACTGCACTCAATGGTATTTTTTACGCCCTAAATATTTCCTGGAGAGGCCTGCACACCAAGACATACCAGGATTATGTGAAATTGAAAGTCAACCCTGCCGCGCAAAAGGTTGCCGCGCGCGTTATTGACGACTGTGCGAGCACCGTGAAAACGGTGTATTCCGAACTCAACTATGGAAATCCTGGAAATATCGCCGTTTCCTTTGATGGGACTTGGCTGACCAAGGGCCACTCATCCCATATTTGTGTAGGGACCGTGATTGAACTAATCACGGGTTATGTGCTCGACTTCGTCATCCTATCGGACTTTTGTTTGGGCTGCCAGCTAGGGGCCGAAGGAGGACAACCCAAGGTATGCCGAGTGGCTAGCTGGTCACACTTGCCAAAAGAATACCTCCAGTAAGCCAGGACAAATGGAGGTGGAAGCAGCACAAATTTTATTTGGCCGCTCATTGGAGAGACATGGGCTCCGCTACACAACCATGTTGTGTGATGGAGACAGCCGGGCCTTCAACAGTCTGCAGGAGGCACAGGTATATGGCTTCGTGCCAATAGAAAAGGAGGACTGTGTCAACCATGTGCATAAGTGCATGGGCACAGCACTTCGAAGCCTCTTGCAAAAACAAAGAGCCGAAGGAAAGCCAAGCCTTGGCGGCAAGGGCAAACTGACAGGCGAGCTGGTCACAAAGCTCACGTCATATTATGGATGGCCTTTACAAAGCAACCAAGGAAGCATTGAGGCCATGAATAATGCTGTCTGGGCAACCTTTTTATCACGTAGCATCTACTGATGCAAGCCCTCAGCCCTCTCACTGCCCAACCGGTGAAGAGTCATGGTGCAAGTACAACAAGGCTGTTGCCAAGCAGGAGACTCCTCCGAATCATCGCTACAACCTGCCGGAGTATGTGATTGATGCCTTGCGGCCTATTTACACGCGCCTCTCTGACAAGAAATTGCTGAAGCGTTGTCAGCGAGGCAAAACACAGAACCCAAACGAGAGCCTGCACTCCGTCATCTGGTGGCTTGTGTCCAAAAACAAACACGCGTCACTTTTCACCGTTGAAGCTGCTGTGGCCGAAGCTGTCGCAAGGTTCAACGCTGGCAAAGGGAGAGCAGATGCCGCCATATTGAAGGAGCTGCACCTGCAGCAGAGTGTTGTGGCCGCTGAAAGATGCTCAGAAAAGGACAGCCGCCGACTAGTGGCATCGGAGAAGAAGCATGAGCATGCTGAAAACTTCAAGCATGCCATGAAAAGAAAGCGCACCAAGGAGAATGATGATGACTACATTCCTGGTGGCTTCTAACAATAGTTTAATACACCGATTCACACCTTTTCTTGTTAAATATAAGTGCTCAGCATGTTCCTAAACTTCTTTCTCGTTTTCCTCAAAACAACATTTTTCATCACACCCTAAGCATTGCCCACAGTATCTTTTGATTGTAGCAGTCGGATTTTGATAATTCTTGCAGCATTTGAAAGCTTATACATTGATTAGTGCAAGAAAACCAAAAAATGTAATATTTTTATTTACAGTAGTGATTTAATTAGCAACAAACTTAAGCAACAGTTTAGATTTCTAATGAGTATACTTGTTAAGGCCATAACTCTGGTAACAATGAAGCTAAAATAAAATTATGGTTTTGTTGCACTCCCTGGCCTTCATGAAATGCTGTCATATCAAATTTGTAGCAATATTTATGAGGAAGATGTCAAAAAGCTGGGCAGATGCAAGTTTATGTAACAGGCAATATTTAAAATCTAAAGTGATAGAAAAAAACTAATTGCATATTTGTTTTCAGCTGTGAAAAGTAATATTATATTAAAATTTCAGCTGGAAATACCGAAAATTAAAAACGATATTCTCAGACCAGTGTCTCCCCTTAAGCACACACGCTTCTTTGCATTCTATACCCACCGAGATGCCACTATAGTGGTGGGGAAACGAATCCACGACCCATAAACCATGAACAATAAGATCAATTCATGAACGATAAAATGAATCCAATGAACGATAAGATGAAACCATGGCAAAATCTATGAACAATGACTGATGTTCAATACAGCTGTTCTGCCTCGAAACAACTTTTCGACAAGCTTAATGCCTTAATTTCTCCCCCTCTCTAGAAACATGTTATTGAGAGCATTATTGAGGTGTTGTGTTACTGAGGGTGACATTGACATGTGCACCCACCTTTGGAATCGATCAGCAAATATCAGAAATTGCAATCGCAAGCTCCTCTGTTTGCTTTCATTTGGTTATGGTAGTGTCATTTCTACTTTTCGTTCTGCAGCTTTTTTTCGTGTGCTTAACTAAACACTGCATGCCCCACATGAGCAACAAAGTGATGACATCGATTGTGCTTTCTTCATACCATTTTTCACTAACATGAGGCAGTGGAGAGGACTGTGCAAGTGGACATTCCCTCATGCTACATGCTGACGTTCAAATAACACCTTTGAATGTATCTTTCTGGTACATAATATCTTCGTTCAATAAACCAAGTTTCAGTCTGTGCTCGTTTGTCTCCTCCTTTGCGATCCATTAGTTTACGCTCACAATATTCCACTATGAATATTATTTATTTTATTTATTTATGAATACTGCAACCCTAACATAGGGTTGTGGCAGGGTGGATATACATTTGATAAGTTTACAAATCGGCAAACAAATAAATATAAAACAGGTAAGGCATTTACACACCTTTAGAACGAAAAAAAAGAACAGTGGTTTGTAATAAACCGGCATAAGAACATATGAGAAATGAGCGCTAAATTCAAGATGATCACAACTGGAGAATGGTTACAGTGATTGAAATAAACAACAGGAGCACATGTCATAGAAATTAGACACTCGCTGCTAGAGCTGCGCAGCAAAAAGGTTCAAGGATGACTGGGAAACAACTTCGTTACCAAGGTTACTCTATTTGGTAATTGTCCTAGGGAAGAACGAATACTTGAAAGTGTTATTACGGGTGGAAAATGGGGTTATTGTAAAGGCATGCCTCTGCCGTGTGGTATATCCTGTGGACAAATGAAGTATATGTGATATGTCTAACTTAAATAACCTTTAACTAAATGAAAGAAAAATTTCAATCTCAATACTTTATTTCTTTGTGTAGGTGTTGGGAGGTTAGCTTTTGCTAATAAACATGTTGTTGAAGTATGACCAAAACTGTTATAAATAAACCTAACAGCTCTCTTTTGAATTTTTCCATTTCGCTGATATTCTTTCTGGTGTAAGGGTACCAAATTATGGATGCATAATCTAAAGTAGGTTGAACTATTGCATTAAATGCAACAAGGCGAACGGCGGGAGTGGAGTGCTTAAGAACTCGTCTAAGATAAAATAATTTGTAATTGCACGAGCTTATTACAGTGTTGATATGTCTAGTCCAGTTAAGGTCATTCGAAATCCAAAGACCAAGGTACTTGTAGTGTTGTACCTCCTGCAAAAAAACATTATTGGTCGAATATGCAAAATGAAGAGTGTTACGTTTGTGAGAAATGGTCATTGAAAGAGACGTACTGTTTTCGATTAGAAAGATAACCGGAAATTCAATTTAGAAGCATAGTATTCTTAAGAATTAAATCCAATTTGAAGAGTAATTTATTGGGAGACCAATCAGCCCACCTATACCCTTCTATACCGTAACCATTGAACTTTCACTGGATCGCACTCACCCGTATCGAGTAATCCGTGAAGTGGTGCAGCCCTTCTTGCAGCATCTGTGTCTGATTAGACACCCAGGCACAAAAGTGGTGCTCCGATGAAGATGCATTGCCGTTAGACGAGTCGCATGCGTCGAAGACGTCCAGCATCTCTTTGACAGAGGAGCCTCCGTTTTGTAAGCCAACTGCAGCAGCAGGTGAGCTCAAGGGCGTCGGAGGGAGCGCCGACGAGGGCAGAGACAGCGGCGATGGGGAAGTGGTGATTTCCGCAGTACTTGCACTCTCTCCCTCCAGGCCGTTGCCAAGCCCTGCCTCACTCCCTCCTTGCAGGTACGAGCGCTTATGCCTTTCTGTTGCAGCAATCGGGTCTGGTCTGAAGCAAGAGAAAGGAAAAACTGAGGGCTCCTTTATGTGTTACAAGGGCCCCTTACCAGGCACGACAGCGAATTTCGCTAAAACACCTTCAGTTTCAAGGTGCAGCTAAAATATTGCTGAATTCTTCAAGTGCATAAATTATCACACTGCGATTGTTGTAATGGTGAAGTGCATATATGCGATTCTCCCAAATTTAGAAGAGTGCATACCTTCTCAGAAAGACAACGTTATGTATGGCGTCCTCAAAGCTTGCCCGATCCTCAACTTCTTCATTGACCTCACGGTCCTGAGGGAACAGGCAAGGTGGGCAGGTGTCATTCAATGGTGGCTTGGCAGGTGAACTGTCAGGGCACTTGACTATTGGTTTTTCGGCAGGCTCTGACGGTGCTGGGGCTAGTGGATCTTTGCCGTCTGACTTGCCCCGAATTCGGAGTGCCGCTGCGCTCAACAGAAAACACGCAAACTAAATTAGATGTGGCACATACTACCCTGAAACAAAGCTAGAGCTACCACAATGGCGGATTCTTTCTGGCCATCTAAAATCCTTCTATAAACACAAAGCCTCACTGGAACGACTGCCATAGCCAAGAAACCAACTCGTGTTCTCCACAACACCAAGGAGTCACTGTGGCAAGTAAAAGACAGATACAGTGTCACTCAATCATCTCGTGTGATGCTAGCGACGATCGAGCTCCTACTAAATGAATCACAGCTAAAATTTAGCCCAGTGGACAATGAGACACTTGTATTAACCTTTACTTTCTTCTAAGAGCTGATGATGTAGCCTTACTTTAAAGGTTTTTGAGGCAAGTAGTGCACTTAGCAGCCACAAGGGCGTTCTCTTTTGATGTCCGAGAAAGCCACTATAAAATAATTCGAACCAAGTCGTGCCAGACACGAATCAAGAGTTGGCTGTGGCAGTCAAACGCAGGAGAGCTTTCATTAGAGGGCTGTGTTTTACAGCCCTCTTACTGCCTGCTGAATGGTATGTGTGATATACGCGTAAAATACTTAACGTTAAGTTCCAAGCAAGCGCCCCTACCAAAGAAAGTGCCCTTCCCCCCCCCCCCTTTTTTTTCCCTGGAAACTTGAAGTACCGTATTTACTCGCATAATAGGCGCACCCCTAGTTTGGTCGCGGAAATTTCGATTTTTTTAATTCCGCGCATAATAGGCACACCCCGAACTTGGCCGTGATCAGAAACGATTCTACCCCCCAGCGGTACAGTTAGAACGCGGTCCCCGTACCCTGAAGAAAAAAAGAAGGCAAATCGACGAGCAAATAAAAAAAACGGCTGTTCCATCAATTACTGATACCCCCCAAATCGCTGCGCTTTTTGGAGGTCACAAGTACAACGCCGGGGGCTCGATCGCCATCACCACCATCAGAGAAAAAGAAAGAAACGCCATTTTGCAAGCGGTGTGCGTATGTTGTGGTCATGAATTGAACTTTGGTTCCACCATGGGGAAGTACGCGAGCTACACGGCTGGGTTTAAACTGAAGGCAGTGCAGTACGCGCTGGAGCACGGCAACCGGGCTGCAAGCAGGCATTTCGGCGTTGGAGAAACCAGTATTCGGTACTGGAGGGACCAAGAAGAAAAACTTAAGGCGACGAAGAAGACATGACGGGCTTTCCGCGGTGCCAACACCGGCAGGTATCTGAACGTCGAAGAGCAACTGGCCCGGCATATACGGGAGCTAAGACAAGACGGCTGTGCTGTGTCGTTGGATATTGTGCAGACTGAGGCGCACAGAATAGCCCGAGCGCAGGGCATCGAAGCAAAAGAGTTCAAAGCCAGCTCGGGATGGACAACTCGTTTCATGCGGCGCCATGGCCTCGCACTGCGAAGGCGGACCACCTTGTGCCAGCGCTTGCCCGCAGCATATGAGGACAAAGTGGTGGACTTCCACAGTTTTGTTATAACGCTCCGACAGCAAAAGACTTCATTTTGTCCCAGATCGGCAACGCTGATCCGAACCCCTTTGCTTTGATATGCCGTGGAACACGACAGTGGAGGAGAAAGGTGCACGGAGCGTCATCGTCAGAACGTCTGGCGCTGATAAACAACGATGCACCGTAATGCTGGCGGTGACAGCGGATGGGCGTAAGCTACCGCCTTACGTTATTTTTAAACGTAAGACGCTCCCAAAGGCAAAATTCCCTCAAGGCATCTACGTCAGAGTCCAGGAAAAAGGCTGGATGAGCGCAGAACTCATGGTGGATTGGGTGAAAACAGTCTGGGGTCGGCGGCCGGGTGGTCTGTTGTTGCCGTCCATGCTTGTCCTGGACAGTTTTCGTGGGCACCTACTAGACCGCGTACGAGATGAGCTAAAGGAGCTGCGCACAGATCTGGCAGTGATTCCGGGCGGCCTCACATCGATACTGCAGCCTTTGGACGTGTCCTTGAATAAACCTTTCAAGGACAATGTTCGAAGGCTGTACACCACCTGGATGGCTGGAGGACAACATCAGCTGACTACAGGTGGTAAGATTAAGAGGCCGCCTGTGGAAATGCTGTGCGCTTGGATCGTGGAAGCGTGGCAGGCGATCTCCGACGAAGTCGTCAGGAAAAGCTTCAAGAAGACGGGTATCTCGAACGCACCGGATGCGAGTGAGGATGACATGTTGTGGGGTGCGGATGATTCGGACACCGAAAACGAATCCCCGCTCGGCGAGGATGAATGTGTGATCTCCGACTCAGACTGCGAATAGGGAAAAGGAGGTACAGCTACGGCTTTTGTGTAAATAAATTTACGTGTGTGTGTGCAGTTGACGGCTCTCGCTTGTTCATTAAAAGGTACGCAGGTATGTTTGTTTTATGCTGAAATAATTGGTAAACGATAAAGTCGCTTTTTCCTTGACAAGTGTGCAGATTTAAAGCGCGAGAACCGAGTTGAAAAAATTTTCGAAAATTTTACCCCGCGTAATTGGCGCACCCCTAATTTCGAGCCGCATTTTCTGAAAAAAAAAAGTGTGCCTATTATGCGAGTAAATACGGTATGAATCAATGAACCACTCAAACATTTTTTTATCCTGTTCTCAGCTACACAATGTTGCAGCTGCACTTTTCCTAGTAATCCAAGTTTGGGAATCATTGAGTATGTGCATGATTTTTTAGTACGTTTATAGTGTGCTGCCTTGGAGCTGCATTCTCAGTTGTCCCGAACAGTCTAACACTTGAGAAACCTTACTCCTCACTTGTTATAACGCATGAAATTTCACACGAGAAATCCGTCTGGTTCCGTAGAACGGTAAGTGCACGCATGTTCAACAAAACATTTCCTTAGAAGAACGGGTGCCCATTCTTATTGGAGGGTCTTCTGCCACCATGCTGAATTTTTTTCTGCAACCGAACAAGGGCCCTCTCTCCAAATCTCGTCCAATTATATTTCACCAAAGGAGGGGAACACTCCCTCGGCACGTTTTGGTAAAATCGACTATTGAACCTTATTAATAGTTCCAAAACTGCTCTTTTTAAACAAACTCAGAAGCACGTCTGAACAGTGATATGATGTCAGTGAATTTGCAATAATTCCTAGCCATCTGTCCAAAAGCAACCTTTTTATTTTTTCAACCTTCAGCATTTTTATCTACATGTGCCTCCTTCTTCAGAGTCTTGCCAACAGCTATTTGAAATAATCCTTGCATGTACTACATCTAACGCATTCTGAAACAATGGATGAAGTAGTAGATTGTGAGCTTCAGTTTCAAACGCGCTCGCCTTCGCTGGTCTTAATTATATGTATTTCATGAAAGCATGACATGCCTTGATGATTGATATGTAGTGTTTAACGCCCCAAAATCACCATATAATTATGAGAGACGCCGTAGCGAAGGGCTCCGGAAATTTTGACCACCCGGGGCTCTTTAACGCATGTCATTTCTAAATATGTTTCTGCAAAGAAAAAGTGATCAGGATAACTGTACTTGTTAAGGTAAGCACTACCCAGTGAGAAGCGATAATTACATTCGCTGTATGAATTGCTCGTTTCTAACAAACATCTCATCTTACCTACAGCAAAAGGGGAAGCTGGGCTAGTTGGTTTGTATTCATATTGGAACAGCACAGAGACGAATCACAAAGGAAGACTGAACAACACGCCCCGCCACGGTGGTCTAGTGGCTAAGGTACTCGGCTGCTGACCCGCAGGACGCGGGTTCGAATACCGGCTGCGGCGGCTGCATTTCCGATGGAGGCGGAAATGTTGTAGGCCCACGTGCTCAGATTCGGGTGCACGTTAAACAACCCCAGGTGGTCGAAATTTCCGGAGCCCTCCACTACGGTGTCTCTCATAATCATATGGTCGTTTTGGGACGTTAAACCCTACATATCAGTCAATCAAACTGAACAACACGAGTGACTTGTCTCGGCGCTGCCGAATTTCATCTTACGTATCAGTACTACATGTCCCAAGGCTGGATTTTTTTCCCCTTGTTATGAAAGGGCTATCTAGGACCAGTAAGCGCAACACCGATTGTCTCGTTGTCATGCTCACAGTATCAAGGCTGGTTGCTAACTATAAGCCCGAAACTACAAAAATAAACGATCTAATCTCAGTGATAATTTGTAATTATGGATCCTGACGGCAACAAAAAAAACCAAAAAAACCAACAACAAAAAGTTTTAATGCCATGTGCAGCGCACGTTTTTCACTACCAAATATTGATGACGCTTTTAGGAAAACAAAGCTGTCACTGACAAAAGAGTGTGATTCACTACTTCCAGTTAGCATTGCTTCATGATGATATTTTTACATATTCACTATTTAGTAAATACTTACTCATTTTACGAATTTAAAATTTTCAATTTTATACACCATCTCTGGCGTTATCACCAAAACGAAAATGTATATAGCTGCGCTCGAGATTAAACAACACGCCTAACTGAAAGCTCACTAATATCATTTTAGGAGCTGTCAGTAGCATCTAGTGAGCAAATATTTGCATAAAACAAGCATCTACAACGTTGAACACATTAGCGAACGTGCACCTCGCTCTGTACAACTTCACATATCTAAAGCAATTTTTCATATTTAACAGGAGGATGGTAGCCTGCTTTATTGCATGTTTTGCTGCTTCGAACAGTTGCTATGGTGTAGAGAATGATCACATATAGACAACAATACACATATATCGCGTACAGTCACACTCACACAAGCACATGCACACACAAAGTAGTAACACATGATGTTTCTGTTTGGTGTGTAGTTCTGAATGACACGAACAGCGCATTTGCATTGCATCTCGCAGCTGCTACTCTGCCACGGGCTAAGTAGATGCCACAGTTCCAAGCGGGGGCCACGTTGCAGATGCATGGCTGTTTTCAGAACGTGTCGTTCTGCACCACGACGAAAACAATAACATACAGCGTGTTATAGGTCTTCGCAAATATTACAGGTCATGCGCATTGGAGAGTCCCACTGTTCCAGTTTTAGACAAGCACAACAAGGTGCGAATTATTTGAAGTATAGATGTCGTAGGTTTCGCAAGAAAGCACGAAGATCGAATAAATCGCACTCAGTCATATGTTCTAACGAAAACAATGACAATATATTCGTAAAAGCAACAAATACGTAATAATATGGTATCTTAACACGTTTATACCTCCGAAATAAAAAGGCGAGAGTACGATTGCACTTTATACTCAATAAACATAATTACAATCACGTACTACCGAGAGCGACGTATTTTATTTTGAAGTAGAGTGTATCGCCTGTGACTCGTATAAACAAGAAGTGTAATACGGGAAACAAGGGTTCAAGTTATGAGTGAGAAGCAGCCTTTGAGCGTACGTGACATAGCATTTATCTTAACGTAAGTTACAGTGTGTTACAGTGTCTTACAGTAAAAACTGATAGCCGCACCCATCGAAAACACATACGTGGCTGGAAAGCCCCAACAAAAGAGCGAATTTCATACTCATGTTATGTTTAGCGCTAAAGAGAACGATTCGCGTGACTTCCCGTAAAGACGGTCAACAAATGACAAAAAGAAACACAAATGGCGAAAAGAAACACAAAACACAACATGACGGTGATCTTGTAGCGTTCACTCGCGCCGTGGCAGGCACCGCGTGAAAAAAAGAAAATAAAGAGGCAGCTCGCAGACCGTTCTGACAAGATACCTGCCGGAATGTTTGACAACGACAGCGTCCCACGAAGCGAGAATCGCGAAGGGGACGAATAAATGAGAGCACAGTCATCCCCCCTCAGCCCTTCGGCGCTTCTCTGTGCGCCCGCTGTGTGTTCGTGTGTGTGCGTGGGTGTCCGTGGCCACGCCCAACCTTGGCCCTGTCAAGCTTATCTCAACCGGAACTCGCATGAACATGGAACACATACACGGAAGAAAGATAGAAAATGAAAGAAAGAAGTCGCGCAAGGGAAAAGATAGTAATAAGTTGATAATGTCACGGAGCTTGTAAACAGATACGAGAAGGGCAACAGGGTGTTTGAAGGAAGGAAAAAAAAACGAAGGTGCACGGCACTCGTGAAAGCTAAGGAAAAAGTGCCGTGTAGTATGCTCACGCTCGTTAGTTCCTGCCACATTAAATTAGATAGATAGATAGATAGATAGATAGATAGATAGATAGATAGATAGATAGACAGATAGATAGATAGATAGATAGATAGATAGATAGATAGAGATAGATAGATAGATAGATAGATAGTAGATAGATAGATAGATAGATAGATAGATAGATAGATAGATAGATAGATAGATATAGATAGATAGATTTACAAAAGCAGATGGATATTTAGATATATCGAACAGTTACAGAAAGGGATACAAGTAGGCGGACTGATAAACCAAGCAATGACCCGCAATGCATATGCCTTAGTGATGACGACGACGAGGAGGGTAAAACGAGCCCAGTCTGGAGATTTATAAGGACGAAAGCGACAGCAAACCCTTCTAACCAATTTTGAGCTGTTTAGTGCGGACAAAGGGAGAAAGAGAGAGAAAGGTAAATAATGATTTGGTAAATTGTAGGAGGACATATATTTGAATAAATATCCCGACGCAACCAGCAGTAAACAAAGCACTGCGGTGTATATGAAAGACATGTCGAACAGAAAACACACACACACACACACCACACACACACACACACCACACACACACACACACCACACACACACACACACACACACACACACGTATCGTTTCTAACCTTAAAAGCACGCAAACCCACTTAATGAAACTGACTACGCTACGGTCTCATCTCTCGCTCTTTTTCTTCTTCGCATCTTCTCCACCACAGCACTTTTAAGCCGTTATACGAGAGGCACCCTTTGCTGGTCTTCTTCTCTTCTCCTTCCGTCTCCTATTGCTGCGATTGCTATCCATTCTTCTACACGCCCTGACGTCGACACCCCATTCACCCCAGTATAAAGAAGCCAGC
Organism: Rhipicephalus microplus; assembly: GCF_013339725.1. Lineage (NCBI taxonomy): Eukaryota > Metazoa > Arthropoda > Arachnida > Ixodida > Ixodidae > Rhipicephalus > Rhipicephalus microplus. The sequence goes on along the minus strand of NW_023611192.1, from coordinate 5,519 downwards.
TTCTCTCATTTGCGTGAGCATCCGCTTCCATTTCCTTTTCATCCCCTTGTCTCGTGTTGGTTTCAGCGAACTTTCTTTTGCGCCCCTGTTTCAACCTACAGGAGACACAGTTTTTTGCCCAGAGAGATCGCCATCCCAACGAAAATGAGTTGTGGAGCCGCAGAGGTTGTGATTAAAGACGCCTCCACCCTTCCCAAACTTCCTCTCCAACTTTTTTTGTTCCTCTTTTCATTTTCGCAATCAATGTCCTTATCCCCCCCCCCCTTTTTCAGTCTATCTCGTGTTTATTTTGCGGTTGGTTGATGTACTTTTTTTAGCTTATTTCGTCTCGCCGTACGTGTACGACTATTTTTCTTGTTTGTCCTGTATTGCGCGAAACCCTTTTTGGTTAATTTGACCCGGATATCGTTGCAGCTCACGATATATCTTTTTTTTTAACTTTCACGTTTACTCGCCTCTCAAAGACTGTTTCGGGGAAAGGCTTGAGAAGAAGAGACGTGATGAGAAAGAAGAAACAGTTGTTTAAGATGCTGCCAGCGGCTTTGGAGTGCTTGCTTGGTAAACGCCCCGATGATCGTGGTCTGTTAGGGCGCAATAGTAGATACGTAGCGGGGGAAACATTATTGGTAAAAAAGATGACGAAAACTGCCGACCAACACTGCACGAAACGCGTCCCATAGCTTTCAGTTGGCGTCTCAGTTATCTATTATTAAGAAAAAGCAAATTACTTGTAAGCTTTAATAAACGGAACGTTCAGGGTTATTAGATATATCTCGACCCGTATTTGGGGCGAAGCTCTTTATAGTGGCACCTGTTTGTCCCTCGTAGCCGTTGTAGTTGTGTGTAACAAATATAACATTTTGACGTCCAAGGTGGTGCCGGTGAGAAATTTCTTCTGTGCGTTGTTGAACAATAAAAGATGGTGCTCGATGTACATGTCATTGGCTGCTAAAGGGGAATGAAAAATAGGAGCATTCGGCGTTTAGTTAACGCGCACGCTGCAATCTTCATTAGCAGCCATTGGCATGTACATTGAGCACTATCTGACAAGAAAGGGTTGCTACTTTATACTCGCTGGGTGTAACCTCCTTGGTTTTAGAAAAGTTTAGCGAGCGTTGAGCCGCAGTGCCATGAATACAATGAACTAGTATATACCATGAATGAAAAAAATGAATGAAAAACTAGTATATACCATGAATTAACTCGAGGTGGTTAAAGGTGGGAAGTAGATACGAAGCGCAAGCCGTAAGAAAGTAAAAGCCGAATTCTCCTGCTTCTCATTTCCCATTAGCAGCCATTGGCAAGTACATTGAGCACTATCTGACAGGAAAAGGTTGCTACGTTATACTCGCTGGGCGTAACCTCATTGGTTTTAGAAAAGTTTAACGAGCGTTGGGCCGCAGTGCCATGAATACAGTGAACTAGTATACACCATGAACTCGAGGTCTTTGAAGGTGGGAAGTAGAGCTGAAGCGCAAGCCGTAAGAAAGTGTGCGTGTGCCACCTCTTGTTTAGTCCTTGGAATGTCCGCTGGATGGCAGTGCTTCTATATGGGGAATATATCATGAAAAGATGCGAGATGGTGGTACTTGGAGTGCTGAATAGATGGACGAACGGACACACAGACAGATGCATGGATGGACACATGAACGGACGCAGGGGCAGATGCATGGACGAACGCAGGGACGGACGCACGAACAGACGCATGGATGGTCACACAGACGGACGCATGGATGGGCGGAAGCAAGAACGAATGGACGGACGAATGCTTCGCCACACTCTCCATCATTCGCTCCGTGGATATGCTGCCATTTTTTCTAATTGTTAACTGCGAACGTTGAAGATGAATTCTTAATTGTCAGGAGCGTTATCAAGATATTGGCGAAGTTGAGAAAGGATATCTTCTACGTTAACACCTAAGACACCCCCTCCTCCACAAGGTAAGGTCAGTGCGCATGCGTGAGTATTGCCACACCCCGTGCACGAGATGAAAGCTAATTATTTAGGTTTACTCCTTGTGTTTCAATTTTCTTTTCTGTCTCTGTTTCGTACGCAGCGTTCACCCAGAGAGCAGATCTCACGCTAATTTGCAGGGCCAGACGGCTGGGCGGGAAAGAAAGGTGTACCTCTAAGAAAAAAGAAGAAACGAAGAAGAGGGTAAACGGGTGGAAGAGAAGCGTATAGGCAGCCTACAGCGCCTGACAAATGACTGGACCTTCTCCTACAGGGGGCGCTGATTCTATTTCCTTGACGGCACGCCGCAAAAAAAAAAAAAAAAATACGAAAGAAAAGACTTAGTTTGCTAATTCAATTCCACGACCGCGTACCTTTTTTTTTTCTCCCAAATACGCTTTTTTCGGGCCTTATTTTTTTCTTTAATCCTTGGCCCTGCCTTACCGGTGTCTTGATTCCTCAAGCAGGAATGGGCAACCCTGCTTGCAGCTGCTATATTTCTTCCACCGGGTTTGTCCTGCGCCGAGCACACCTTTCCCTTGTTTCGGAAACAGGTGCGAACGAACCGGAGTTGGCAGACAGACACCGGCGGCACAGTTGCACAGCGAGAGACGAATAATGATACAAAATGGCGTCACGTGTCGGCTTGTGAAAGAGGGCGTAGGCGAAGGCTGGGAAGGAGGATCGTGAGGTGCTGCCGCTTCAGGAAACGGGAAGGAAGAGCGGCATTTTCAGACGTTAATACAGCTTGGGCATCTCGCAATCATTTATCCTTTTAGAAGACTGGTGCGGCGACAAGGAGTTGAAATGGTTTGGTCATGCGACTCGCACCGAGAGACGCCGTATACGATATAAGGGAGGGCTCTATATAATTGCGACCACCTGGAGTGTTTTAACGGGCACTGCACGGTAAATGTGCGGTACGTGCATTGTCCTTGAGCATTATATGTAAAGTTGTTTGCGGCCTCGTTGCGACTGAAATTGAATCCACGTTCTTCGGCTCAGCAGCCAAGGACCGCAATAGCTGTATCGAAGCACCACCACGGCAGACTGCACTTGATTTATTCATTGATTTGTGGGGTTTAACGCCCTTAAACCATCATATGAATATGAGAGACGCCGTAGTAGAGGGCTCCGAAAATTTCGACCACCTCGGGTTCTTTAACATGCACCCAAATCTGAGCACATAAGTCTCAGCATTTTCGCCTCCATCGAAAATGCAGTCGCCGCCTCCGGGATTTGATCCCGCGACCTGCGGGTCAGCAGCCGAGTACCGTAGCCACTAGACCACCACGGTGGGGCAACTGCACTTGAAATGTCTGTGTGGTACTGAAATGACAGCTGCAGACTCGCACCTTTCCGACTGCTCACCTCGCTCACTTCGTGTACCTCTCTTTCAACCCGGTCCCTACCTCTAAATATTGCTCCGCAGTGAAAGCAAATCTTAATAACGGTATGTTATGGTGCCCTAAGCACCCCCCTCTGTCGCTCCTCTGAAAGTATGAATGTAAGGCTCTGTGCAGTGGAGGGCTCCGGAAATTTAGTCAGTCTGGTGTTCTTTAATGTACACTGATATTGCAGCAAGCACAGCACCGACTTAGCTGGCCGACCATGCGAGAGGCCTTTGTCCTGCAATGGACGTAGTCAGGCTGATGGCGATTATGATGAGATTGCATAGAGTACGCGAACCAATTAGCCTCTGTCGAAGTGTGATCGCCATGAGTGGAGTCAAAACCACGGCCTTCGGGCCAGCTGCCGAGAGCCGCAGCTGTACTGTATACTACCGTGGCGTACACACTCAACAGGTCTAGTACGAATGTCGGTAGTACCACTGCGCCGAGAAGGAACGTGCTTCTTTTTTACTTCATTATAAGAAAGAAAATTGCACGCATAAAATTACCTCCTACTACCACAATGACCGAAGACAATATATTTTACCACATGCAAAGCTCGAACGCGCGAAAGAGGCAGCCTTTTGCATGCTACAAACTAGATCATACCCATCACGGGGCCGACTGAGCCGTTGCAACTCGGACATAAATTCACAATGCCCAGACGGCTCAGAAGTGTACTGTTAACTCGAACGCATGCTCTGGCGATGTACCGCGTTATCTGGAGCACCTCTCACTGCAGTGAGTCCTACTGGGAGGAGGCACTCAGGAGCTCCTATCTCCGAAACCAACAAAGGGCAGTCCAGAAGGACCAAGAATGCCAACACCTTCCCGCCCCAACTCGGGCGTCGCCTACATAGAAGTGTGGCAGCTTGGGCTAATTAGTATGGCATGACGATAGTTATAGAGCGAGAACAAAACGACGACACAGAGACAAGAAGGGCACGAAGGACACGAAGGACACGCTCGTGTCCTTCGTGTCCTTCTTGTCTCTGTGTCGTCATTTTGTTCTCGCGCTATAACTATCGTCGCCTACAGTAGCGGCTGCTGGAATGTCTCTCGTGGACACCAGGTGGCTTAAATAAAGTTCTTGACTGACTGCAAATGTGCAGATTGTGTACGCGTAACGTAACAGAAGTCAGAACAACGTCGTGAGTCATGCCACCCGAACGTGATAAATAAAAAAGGCAGAATGCTAATAAAAAACGCGTAATGCATTCATTGAACACGTATAAAACTGATGAAAGAGATGGTAAATTGACAAAGATAGTGAAAGACAGAAAGGGCAAACTAAAAACACGACAGATGAGCTTCTAAAATGTGCTGGATGTTTTCAGTTACCCTTTCATTCGCTTGGGCGTAGCATATTACACAGATACTGCTGAAGCGAGGGTGCACTCATGATGTCTTTATTTTTCTCTTCTTCACGGTACTAAAACAGGGAGCGAATGACAAGCAGAGAAACGGCAGATGGAGAGGGTCATGGTTCCGGAAGACCCCGGGTTCTGTTGTTCCCTAATTATGTGCCGGGGACGTTTTCATGACAAGCTGAAGCGTGGATGCCTCTCCCGCGGCCACCTCCCTCCTTCCCGCCTTCTGTTATTTTTTTTTCGCTATATAAGAATAATCTCTCCCCTTTTCCACAGTGACCCACGGAGCTGTTTAACGCTTTTATTGTCAGCCCTGAGTAAAGTAACGGGGTAATTGTTTATCTGATGATTGCATTTTTTCTCTCCTGTACCTAAACAACATTCTCTTAAAATCAATAAAAAAATAGCGCGACAATAAGACAGAACACATCCATATATGCGTAGTGACAGGAGCGAAGAAAGCCGATATAGCCTGCTTGAGGCAGTGAAAAAGGGCATGGGGAAAGGGAGGAAAAGAGAAGTCGGAGGGTTACGGGAGCACCGGAGGCGGAAAATGATTGTTAATTGCCTCCGGTTGCGAGAAAGGAACGATCTTTTTTTGTCTTTAAGCGGAGTTTCAAAAGGTTGCCCGCGAGAGGGGTTGTATAATTAAGCGGGAGAAACAAGCCGCATCGACGCCCCACTCTCTTCGTCGTCGTCGCGTGAAAAACAAACACGTGCCACGTCTTATAAAGCAAGCCAGCGGCTATGCGCGCCCCCACTCTCTTCCTTTGAGCGAGTTATAAAGCGAACGAAACAAGAGGGC